>VKHL01000119.1:0-88892 GCA_015146655.1 Ochromonas danica
GCACCTACAATGGTAGTGATATATCCAGTTGATCCAGACACCTTCCTCACTCGACGCCCTGCCGCTTCCACCACATAAATGGAGCCCACGCTATCTCCCGCAATACTCTGTGGAGAATTCAAACTTGCCATTGTTGCAGGTATTGAGTCACCATTATATTGGGACGAACCTGTTCCAGCTACAACAGAACACTGCTCTCTTCGTGCATCCACTTTGCTGACCATATTGGCAAGACTGTCCACCACAAACAGATTATGACTCGAATCCAACCAAAGACCTCTCGCGTCATCGAAGGAGACGGCTGTAATAGGTAGAGTGACTCCATTCACATAGCGGCATAGAGAGACTATGACATCCCTTACTGTATCTACATCCCAAACATTATAGTTGGTCAAAGAAGAAACTAACACTCTGCCTGTATCATAGGCAAAACAGCCATGGGACAACCCAGTGAAGGTGAAATTGGGAGGCAGTCCTGACATCTGGCCAGCACTTGCATCTGAGGCTGTGATTCGATAAATGAAGCCATCATCAAAGCGAACTTTCAACACTCCACCAACTCCGAAAGAGGAGAAATATAGTCCAGAAGAATCTCCACAAAGCATCATGACTCTAGACAACAAATCATTAGGCGAGTTTGGTCGCTCATCACTTGACACAGTTGCATAAGTGGAGATTACACTGTTGTTCCAAGCAGAGACTTTTCGGATCACACCATTTCCAGCATCTGCTATGAATACATCTCCAAACTCATTCAACCACACGGCAGTGGGAAGATTAAGTGCACCAGTGGTTGCGCTCAAATAGTCCGTATATCCTTGCTCTCCATTCCCAGCTATTGTTGTGATGATCATAGAATACAGGTCCACTTTCCTAATGCGGTTATTACCACTATCTGCAATAAACAAGGAATGTTGTTCTTCCCAGTAGAATAAACCTGTGGGACGGTTCAAACTGGCCAATGGAGATAGGTCCCCATCGCCTCCAAAGCTGCAATTGCCTCTCATCCCCACAATTGACGTTAAGGTTTGACTGTGAGGATCTAGAGCTCGAACATGACAAATATACCAATCAGCATAATAGATGTATCCAGACGTATCACCAGCCAAGCCAAATCCTTGAGCAAGATAGACGCTTGCCCCAGATACGCCTTCTCCTCTATCCAAGTTCTCTCCCAAACCCACCAATGTGGTGATCGTGCCATCTACATGGTCAATTTTACGCAAAGAAAGCTGATCCACCACGTAAATATCTCCCATACTATTCTTGAAGACTCCCCGAGGAGCAAAGAGCGCGGCACCCTCAGCTGGCCCACCATCTCCTTTCGCCTGAACTACAGCAGCCGTTTGGCCAACATATGTCTTGACAAGCCTGGTGCTGGCATCATTGTAGTGAGTGGGACGAGCACTCGGTTGACCTGAAGGCAGACCTGAAGGCTGACTTGAAGGCTGAGAACTGGGTTGGCTGGGATTAGAGGTAGGTTGAGAAGAAGGCTGACAAGAAGGGTGGCTGGTGGGTTGAGAAGAAGGATTGGAAGGAGCCATAGTGGGCTGGGAAGAAGGTGTAGAGGAGGGCTGAGAAGAAGGTTGGGAGGTGGGATAAGGGAGATGGATGCTTCTTATCCTTGTCAAAGAGCCGTAAGAGAGTTGCAATGTCTCTGCCATCACTGTCATGTAAGGAAGAAATGCGCAGGAATAAAACGATCCGCTGGAAGTACTCAAAGCAGGCACTTCTTCCCCTCCAATGCCAACATCACCTGATCCAGCATACCTTTCTACATGATTCGTGGAAGATCGAACCAAACTCAGCTGATTGAAAGCAGCATGGGTGACAAAGAGACCCACTTCATTTTGACAAATGGCGCGAGGATTGGGAAGGGATGCTTCTTTAGCAGGCAAATCATCACCCAAAAAATAACTCAAGCCATTCCCGGCGTAAATAGAAGACATATTTGCTGTCAAATTCAACGAGATAATGTAACTCAGACGACCATCCGATACCATAATGACGTCTGAACTGTCCACCCATAACCCACTGATTCTCTTGAACTCCACAGCGCCAGGAGGAACGTTGTCAACCAACGGGTTGGCGGTGGAAGCTCTTCTCCCAGCAACTAGCTCGATCAACCCATTCATCAAATTTATACGTTTGATATATACAGTATTGTCTACGAAGTAGAGATACTTCGAGTCTGCGTCTACTGCCATTACCGCTGGATTGCAGAGAGCTACCCCGGTTGCTGGTCCCAAAACCCCTGGGATTTGATTACTGCAATCAAACAAAGAGTTGTTTCCTGCGAAAGTAGACACTAATCCTGTACTGCCGTTGACCATCCGGATGCGATTGCCAGAATACTCACTAATAAATAATCTACCAAAGAGGTCTCCCACAACGCCTTTCGGATCATTCAAAGGAGTCATCGTGGCAGCTATACCATCTTCCCCATCTCCAAACATTCCAGAGCCAGCAACAATGCTGACTAAGTGGCTCACCGCATCACATTTAGCCACCACAATCAATGTCTCATCCAACATGTATAAGTCACCTTGTGTGTTGGCCCAGATACTCGACACTCCTCGCAGTGGTACATTCTGCGCTGGCAAAGTTACTCCATTTACAAAACCAACCACCGAATGGATTATGGAACTCTCTTCCTGAATCTTCCACACTATCCCTTTGCTCCGGGATGTTAAATAAACGTCTCCTTTACTACCTCCGGCAAAACAATAGTCAATACTGCCCACATAGACTTGGCCTGCTGGTAAGTTGGATGCTAGACGGGAACTGTTCCAAGCAGTAGCAGTGACTTGATGGACTTGCCACCCATTTCCAATCCCTGCCAAAGTCGAATTGACTTGAACCAATCCACTCTGTGGACTGAGACTATAATATAAATCCCCTTGTTCATTACCACACATAGGGATGCTGAGCACGTCGTTCAAAAAGGTAGTGGACGAATAGGAACAAGCAGGATACCTCGCAATAGTGGAGACGTTAACGCCATCTGGAAAGATCATTCGAATCGCGCAGTTACCATCGTCTCCGACGAATAGATAACCTTCATCGTTCATCCAAACACTGCTTGGATAGCTGAAAGAAGATTCATAAGCTGTCACGCCATCCTGCATGCCTCTCATCCCACTCCCTGCGATAGTCACAATTGTCATGGTATCGAGAAAAACTGCGCGGATGCGATGATTGCCTGTATCAGCTATGTAGAGTGCGTTGCTTGGAGAGTGATAAAAGAGGCCCCGCGGAGCAGAAAGTTGAGCTCCGTGCACACCTCCAGTCACAAAGTCCCCGCTAAAGCCGCAACTTACGTTCAGTCCCACCAGTGTCGTCACATTCATGCTTGTAAGATTCAAAACTTGCACTTTGCAGCCACTGACTAAACTGTAGTAGATGGAGTCATGTCCATTCCCTGTGACTCCCCATACGCCTGGACCAAATATCTTCCCGTATCCACCACCGAACTCTATCAAGGTAGAAATTAGCCCTGTCGATGCAGAAACGTTACGAATAGCATCAAACTCTGCAATGAGTACATTTCCAGATGAATCTTCATAGACACCAACAGGATACAACAAAAAGGCTCCCTGAGATGGCCCACCATCTCCCTTCGTGGCCAATCCACTCCCGCGATACCCGACATAAGTGCTAATCAGCATCTCCTTCGCATCATTGTAGTGAGTGGGACGAGCACTCGGTTGACCTGAAGGCTGACCTGAAGGCTGACTTGAAGGCTGAGAACTGGGTTGGGTGGGATTAGAGGTAGGTTGAGAAGAAGGCTGACAAGAAGGGTGGCTGGTGGGTTGAGAAGAAGGATTGGAAGGAGCCATGGTGGGCTGGGAAGAAGGAGTGGAAGAGGGCTGAGAAGAAGGTTGGGAGGTGGGATAAGGGACGTGCACTGAGCGAAGTCTTGCTATTGGAAGATGTATTGCATTAGAAAATTTCTCCATGAAATATAGCTGCCCTCCAGACCAAAGGACTGCTGAGCCAGAGGCTATTTGCGAAGCCGTTGCATGAACTAGCTCACCTCCTATCCCATCATTGCTCCCATTGCCTGCGTATGTCTGCAAGCGATGAGTCGCTGAGCGAATAACAGAGATACGCGAAGAGTAAGATCCAATTGCATAAACATTTTCTTCTTCATCAATACAAATACCTTGTGGACTTGCTAGTGGTGATTCTGTTGCAGGAAGATCTTCAGCATTATAGTCTACTTTGCCATTACCAGCAAAGATAGATATGGTATTGGAAGAGAGATTGGCCGCAAGCAGTCGATTCCTGTTCTTTTCTGCGAGATACATTATATTATCATCACTAAATGCCATAGAATAGATATTAGACAAATAGATAGACGTTAGAGGCAGTCCATTGGAGATCTCAGCACTACCAGAGCCAGCTGTGGTGTTCACCCAACCAGTCGACAAAACCAACTTCCTAATCACTCCCTGGTCGGCGATATACATCACATCGCCCGATTTATCCAAGGTGATGCAGTGAGCAAAGCACAAAGATAAACTAGCCACCGGGCCACTATAAGAACTGGAGGAACAAAGATTGCCTTTGTTTATAATAGAAGTCACATTCCTACTGTCCTTATCGATTTTCCTAATCCGTCCTTTTCTGGATTCAGCGTAATAAATATTGCCTAGGACGTCTCCCGTAACACTCCCTGCGTCTCCAATGGCGGCAAGAGAAGCTGCAATGTTCTCGCCATTATAACCTGATCTATATGTTCCTGCAACTACGCTGACCAATTGGGTTGAGTGGGAATAGACATATAAAACATATGAGCCTGTATCTGCAATGTAGATGTCTCCCATGCTGTTTGCCCAAACACCCGCCGGAGAACTAAAGATGATATTCCGAGGCGGCACACTAATGCCAGGTACAACTCCTATCACAGCTTCTGTGCGATAGCGATTCTCTTCAGGATCTTTATGCAGTCTCCACAACAGATTGCGCTCTTTAGTGCTGATAGTTATGTTGCCTGAAGTTTCCACATAGCAACCATCTGATTGACCGATCCAAACCCTACTCAAATCTATGCCAGATATCATAAGCAGACTGGAGGAGTCTCCACTGATTCGCACGCTTTCACCAACCAAAGGATCCAGCTCCCACAGCCCCTCATTATTTCCCAAGGAATAGTAAAGAGTTGAATTGATACCGCAAAGAGACATCATATCGTATGCGCTAAGACGATCAATAGACCAACATGGAACTGCGCTCTTGTACACAGTAATCACCTTACCACTGCTCACATTATACATGCGAATAGCACAGTTGCCACTATCTGCGATGTAGACATTGGCACGATCATCGACAAATAGCCCTGTGGGAAAGCTTAAAGAAGCTAACTTAGGATCATCACTATCATCAAAGCCTTCAAGCCCGCTGCCCACCAAAGTTTGAATTAATCTTGTATTGAAGTTCACCAGTCGAATGCGATTGTTCCCGGAGTCTGCTATGTAGAGTGCATGGCTTCCAGTATGGAAGAAGACTGCCGTGGGTGAATTCAGATTAGCAAACAGGGCCCTGTGACCATCTTCTCCTTCAATATAAGTGCAATTGGCGTCATATCCCACAACGGTGGAGATAATACCTGTGTTGGACACTACACGAACCTGGCACAATATATAATCCGAGAAATAGATATTGCCTTGGCTATCGCCAGTGAGCGCGTAAGGAACGGAAATATGTGCATTTGTTGCAGAGATATGGTCACGAGACAACTCGCCTCCGCCAGCAACAGTCGAAATGATCCCTCCGCCTTCTTTGGATATCTTCCGAATTAGAGTACTTTCTGCGAGAAAGATATCTCCTACGGAATCCACATATACACCCCTGGGTGCAAAAATGCTTGCTCCCAAGGCTATGTCGCCATCGCCTCTGGAATAGACTTGCTGATCAGAGGGACCCAGCATTGTGCTAATCAGCATCTCCTTCGCATCATTGTAGTGAGTGGGACGAGCACTCGGTTGACCTGAAGGCTGACCTGAAGGCTGACTTGAAGGCTGAGAACTGGGTTGGGTGGGATTAGAGGTAGGTTGAGAAGAAGGCTGACAAGAAGGATGGCTGGTGGGTTGAGAAGAAGGATTGGAAGGAGCCATGGTGGGCTGGGAAGAAGGAGTGGAGGATGGTTGAGAAGAAGGTTGGGAGGTGGGATAAGGTTCTCTCACGTGGCGAACACGATAAGTTTGAGGAACAGTTGTGGTAAAAACCTGTTCTCCAAACAGCAAGTTTCCCTCTTTTATGCAGCACCCTCGAGCACGATAGAATGGTTCAAACATGGCATCAACCATCTCACCCCCTATTGCAGTTAATGTTCCATTTCCAACATATGTTTGCATGCGATTGGTGGAAGCACTGATTCTCATGACTCGACCTGCATATGTTGTGATAAATATATCTCCTTCATTATTAGCACAGATACTTGAAGAAGCAAAGATTGGTGATGAAGTGGCTGGAAGGTCTTCCGTATTGTAGAGAGGATCTCCTGTCCCAGCAAAGCTGCTGAGCCAACCAGACTTCACATTGAGTCTCCAAATCCGATAGTTCGAAGTATCTAGAAGAAGAAGATCACCTTGCCCAAAGATCATCATCGAAGAGACCGAACCAAAGCGTGCTGATGTAGCAGCCTGGCCGAGAGGGTTGATGCTTGAGCCTCCTCCTCCTATGATGGAAATATGGCCCGAGGAAAGATCGATCTTTCTTAGAATGCTCAGATCCATAACAAACAAAGTCCCATTATCAGAATCCAGAGCCATGGAGCGGATCGCACAGAAAGAAAAATCTGTAGCAGGTCCCTGGTATGTGCGACTACCTTGGCAAATCAATCCATTTCCCGCTATTGTAGTTATAAAACCTGATGACAAGGCAACCTTGCGCACTCTGGAAAGTCCGGAGTCTCCCATGTAGATGTTGCCTGCACTATCGCCACCAATGCTGTTCACTGTTGACAACGAAGCTAGCGTAGCAGGAATATTGTCTCCATTAAACCCGCTCCACATTCCATTCCCAGCCACAACAGAGATTGTGTCGAGGAGATGGCTAACTCGGCTAACCTGAGCACCAGTAGTTAAATAAACATCGCCAGCAGTATCTGTCCAGAGATCGCGGATAGCAGGAAAGGAAGCAGAGGTTCGCGGAATGGTGACACCGCTGACAAATCCGGCCAAAACATCCACACGATTGGCTGAAACATTAATGGAGATGAGATTGTTTGTGCTATAGGAAACTGCCAATATAGTTCTTGGTGACTTTACCCAGCAGCTGAAAGAAAAGCCAAGATAGTACGAACTAGGAGGAATACCAGTGGCTACGGAAAGATTGTTAGCCACCATTCCAGAGATTTGCAACTTTTCCCAAGAATGATTATCCGTTAGGTTGGCAAAATAAAGGCCCGTGGTTCCAATGGTGTAGTAAATCGATCCGCTTGATGGATCTCCACATACTGACACAGGAGTCAAAGGGGCCGGCAAAGCGTCACAGGATTGGGAAACAGCCACTGTTGTAACGTTGGAATGATTCATGGAGACCTTTCGAATACCACAGTTCCTGCTATCGGCTACAAATAAATCTCCATCCCGGTTTACATACACTCCCATGGGAGTATCGAATTTAGCCAAAGGTAGATCCACATTATCTACATAGCCAGGCTCTCCAGCAATGCCCACAACTGTTGAGATGATCATTTGAGTGAGATCCACCATGCGAATACAATGATTACCACTGTCCGCAATATATAGCGTATTATCTGCAGCCACGTAGAACAACCCAGCGGGATTGTTCAGTCGTGCATAAATCGAATAGGACCCATCACCAGTATAATTGCAGCTCCAATTACCAGAAGATGCGTAGCCCACCACAGTTCTTACTAACATACTCGAGGCTTGAACAACGCGAACTTGGCATATAGCATAGTCAGAGTAATATATATTTCCATTCGTATCCCCTGTAACCCCCCATGGTTGCAGAAGATCCGTCTCTGAGGCTGGAATGTTCTCCTCAAAACCGTTCCCTCCTCCAACAAAAGTGGTGATCCTGCTCGTGGCGTGAGCTACGCGACGAATTACATTAAACTCGGTCACATAGAGATCTCCTACACTATCTTCAAAGATACCCACCGGAGCACTCAAATCAGCGCCTTGTGCAATATCACCATCACCTCGACCCTCCACATTGTAAATTGTTCGCCCAACAAAGGTTTCTACATATTTCTCTCGGGCGATGTTGAAATGGGTAGGTCGAGCACTAGGCTGCGCAGAAGGTAAAGAGCTGGGCATGGCAGTTGGCTGAGCAGAAGGGTTTGTTGGAGAAGAGGAAGGTTGGGCAGAAGGACAGCTGGATGGCTGAGCGGAAGGCTGCGCAGTGGGATTTGTGGGGGCAAATGAAGGTTGGCCAGACGGTTGAGCAGAAGGTTGACTACTGGGCTGAGAGGATGGTTGCGAAGGAGCAGAAGAAGGCTGGCTGGTAGGATTGCTTGTTGGGGAGGCGGCAGGTTGTGCGGAAGGGACAGAAGTTGGCTGCGAGGTTGGATCTATCCCATAGACACGACGCAGCCGACTAACATCTTCTCCAAGGTATTCTCCAACATAAAGATAGTCATGAGTGACAGCACACCCTCTACCTATTTTCATGTTGGTAGCCAACGCTGGAATACCCTCCCTCCCCAGTCCCCAAAAACCAGAACCTGCAACGGTTGTCACGCGATTGGTGCCACGATCGATCTTCAGTACTCTAGATCCCGACGTCTGAACGATGTAGATAGCACCTGCGCTATCTTGGCAAATACCTGTTGGAAGGTAGATGAGAGATTCATTTATAAACGTATTCTCCCCGAGATATCCTTGTGTGCCATTTCCAATTAAAGTGCCCACGTCTTCCGCTGGAATGTCAACATATCGTATGCGCATATTGCCTGCGTCTGCAAAATACAATATAGAGTGACTCTCATCCATCCACATGGCATAGATCGAAGAGATCAAAACATTGTCTCTCATCAGATTGCCATCAAGGAAACCTGAAGAACATGAACCTACCCAGGGAGCTATTTCAAGAGTGTTAAGATTGAATTTCCTGATGGCAAACGCACCATCAGCCACGTAAAGCGCACCCTCCACATTGTCTATGGCAAGGGCTGAGGGACTACACAAGGAGAAGCTGGTTGCCATCCCTGAAAAATAACAATCTTGCGCGCACACACCTGTTCCGACCACGGTGGTAATATCTGAGGAAAAGCCTCGAATATCTCCTGGCTGCACAAAGCGAACACGATTACCACCCCCTTCTGCAATATATAGATTGTTCTCATAGTCTCCAACCACAGAGGACGGACGATTCAGGGCAGCAAGAGAGGCCTTGATATTATCCCCATTGTAGCCAGCCACTCCACTACCAGCATAAACAGAGACTCGATCAGAACTCGATGATATGTAATGGATCCTGTGTTCGCCTGCATCTGCGACAAACAAGTCTCCCCATGTATTAGCGAAAATGCTTGTTATGTCTTTTATAGCGATGCTCGTTGCAGGCAGAGGACCAACCCCGCTGACATACCCCACAACTGCCGTCAACATTCCATTGGAAGGACTGATTCGCCATACAAAACCTTCTCCATAATCTGCTACAATCAAGTCTCCAGTGGGGCCGATGGAGCAATCGTATGAATAGCCCATTCGAACGGACGTGGCTGGAACAGAACTAGCATAGAGGAGACTGCTTTGATTTCCCATGATGCGCTCAACTTCTCCAGTGTGATTCATCTGATATAAATTCATCTTATATAATCCTGAACGGTCGTCTGTAGAGAAGAAGAGATCGCCTGGGGCACTTCCACACACCCAAGTTGGGCCATTCAAGGCCATGCTGGTTGCCAAACCAGGCATCTCGCCGTTATAATTACAAGATCCATTCCCAGCCAGTGTTGTTACATTATTGGTAACTCTATCGAACAGACGAATACGACAGTTCCCATAGTCAGCAATGTAGACGTCATGGGTAGTGGTATTGACCCAGACTCCGAGAGGCGTGTTTAGCCTGGCAAGTAAAGGGCTGACATTGTCTAGAAAGCCTGTACTTCCGAATCCAACCACCGTACTAATATTTCCCAGCACTCTATCCACAGCTCGAATCACATGGTTGTAGCTGTCAGCAAAGTACAGGATGGAAGCGAGAGGGTCATAGAACAGACCCGCAGGGTGATTGACTCGAGCATTGATAGCAAGTCCCCCATCACCCGAATAGGAACACTTGCTAAAGCTCCCTGCAACGGTGTGTAAGGTCATATTGGAAGGCAGGATGGACTGGACTCTGCATCCCGAGTGCTCTGTGTAAAAGATGACTCCATCTCTATCACCACCGAGAGACCACACAGAGCCCAACAATCCCTCTAACGCAGATACCCCATTCACAGTGGAATAACCTCCACCGGCGTAGAGCGTTAGATAGTTTGACCGAGCGGCAATCTTGTGAATGCGTGTGGCTTCAGCGAGGAAGAGATTGCCTTGAGAGTCTTCGTAGACGCCACGTGGAGAGACAAGAGTGACCGCCTGTGCTTCTCCAGTGTGAAGCATGTCCGCACTGCTGGACCACCCTGCATAGGTACTCACATACTTCTCACTGGCCACTGTATGGGAAGAGAAAGCCGCGAGGACTATAAATAATTTGATTAAAATGATTATTTGATTCGAAGAATAAGATTCCCCACTCATTACAAACACTTCAGAGTGGATACAAATATTATTTGAAGGTGTTTACCAAGAAAGTTCACTGTTAATTGTTAATTCAATAGTTGTCTTTGCTTTTTGTTTTGGCCTGGGAAGGTGGGGAAAGCACCCACACCAGTAAGTGAAATGGTGATAGCGCAAGTCCCAAAAGCGAGAAAATTCCCCATAAATTCCACATAAAAACTCACAATCGCCAAAACATTAAAAACGCGTTTCTTCAAAAGTGGACGACATCACACCACATTTACATTTTCGTCAAGCAAACCCAATTCACCAGCAGGTAGAATAAAGAATGAAACTCAGTGATTTAACACTATGTAGAAGAAGGCAAAGGCAACGCGCAGGGCTCATAACCCTGAATGGCGCGCTGGCGTTAGTCCGTTCTATACACTGGTTGACTTTTGTTCAAACTAAAATTATACAAGTATTAAAATGGTGGTTTTGGTGACCAAATAGACATAGTTTTATCAGACAAATATACCATGATTTAATGAAGAAGGGAGAGGTACACCATGATTTAATCAAGTTAATTACTTTTCATGCAACTCCCACACAAAGATGCTCTTGTCATTGCCTCCCACGGAAATCAAATGTTGACCTAACGTCCACCGAGTATTCGTCACGTGTGATGCATGACCATAAAGAATGACAGCTTGTGAATTAGGAATAACAGCTGGATAACGAAGCACGCGAACACGCCCTGAATCTTCCCCAGTTGCCAAGAGCTTCATGACTGAATGGCGATCGACCGCGTTGATCTCAGATGAGTCGTAAGCATGAGGTGGCCATATTCCTTGCACTGCCCAGCCAAAAACACATGTTTGCGTTGCCCATAGCCTTCCTTCATGTTCCTCATCATCATCTAATTGACTATTATAGTCAACCAACTTTGAAGCTGAGGGCTCTTGTCGACACTTTTGCAAGTCGTAAAATAACAATTCATTACCAAGGTCATTAGATTGTAGATATAAGCCATCCATAGAGCAATCGAAATGTGTAATAGTGGAAGAGTGTTTGTCAAAGATGAATGCTGGAGATTGGGATAGAATACGACCAAAATCATCCCAAAATACAGAGTCCTTTTGGAAGACATCGCCAGAGGTTTGGACCGGCAAAGCATAGCCACGCAGTTTGCAATCATGGCTTGCCAAATACAAATATTCACCATTTGGAGAAAATTTTATGTCAGAAACTGAGACGAAGGAGCCCTTGGGATGGGTTGCTGGGAAGCATCCGACAGCTCGCAAAGACAGATCTGCAGCCTGGGAAGGAGTTGGCGGACGGAAGAGATAGATTTGAACACCTCCATCTGTATCGAAAGAAGAGTCACTCCTGTCACCATCAGTCTCTCTGCCTTGATCGACGTCGTCTTCATTTATGGCAAAGGCATCGTCATCATTATTCGCAGCTATCTTGACTTTCTTACTTGCTTTAGTAGCTGGTTTCCCCTTCTTCAATTTCATATTGGCTTTCTTGTCTTCTTCAAGCCCAACAGCAATAATGTTACCAAGTGGATGCCATGCCAAACATCTCCCTGCTCGTGGAAGTGTTACTGCTTGTAAACAAACACGCCTCTTAATCGACCAAACACGCAAGGTCCCGTCATCACCGACAGTCGCGAAGATGTCAGGATCTAAAGGATGTGTAGCCAAACCCCACAACTCCCCTTTAAAATGAGAAGATAACAGAATCTGAAGAGTGGCCTTAGTCAAATCAAAATTTGAACGATCATTGCCATCTTTGATGGTTGATGAACTTGTTAATTTGGCAGAAGCAGTGCCAGAATTCGTGTTGGGAACAATAACTTCAATAATCTCACCACCAGCAGTGCCAACCAAAACATTCAAAGAATCACCAGGGACAGATAGTGGCTGCGTACCAACAGGTTGGATATCTAATGATAAGACGATAGGATCAAACGAACTTATAGATTGAGAACTTTGAAGATTCAAAGAGCTAATCAATTGCAAAGATTGATTCCATATCCGAACAAAACAGTCTTTTCCGCCTGATATCAGTATACCATGATTATTAGAATCAGCCAATGCGAAAATTGCCTTGGCATGAGCTTTCTCCACATTAACCGTCAGCTCCTTGTCGTCTAATGTCAGTAAATCCCCCATGGAAGTGCCAATTACAACATTCCAACTGCCCTTCATATCCAAATTGGCCATGGAAAGGTACGCTATAGATACTGAAGAAGCAGATGCTCCTTTCTTAGCGGTTCTTGCTTGCTTCTTCGTGAGACTGGACCCTTCCACCTTCCATAAACTTACAAACTTTGATCCACCTGAAATGAAGCTAAGCTCACCTTTGGTAACACTTGCATGATCAGGATATACCCATCGCAAGAAGAGTGCAGGTTGTTTATCGCCTTTAGCGGCAGCAATTTGTTGAACTTTCGACCAGTTTCCACCAATATCTGCCCAGACAATATGAGTGAAAGAATCATCCATGCCAACAGATACTAGTTTGGTTGCATCATAGTTGAACGATAGAGCCTGTACTCCTCTTTGATGGCATCCTTCCATTTTGCATAATAGCCTGCATTCTGAAGCGCTCCAAACTACAATACTTGCTTTTCCTTTCAGTGACTTGCTTGCGATTTGTCCAGTAGCAAGGAATTTACGATCAGCACTGACAGTAAAGCTCAATATATCATCATCGTGACCTCGATAATAACTTTGCTTCCATTCGACATTATTTGACGCATCCTTTTCTCGTTTCAACGAAACACCCAAAGCACCTGCTGGGAAAAGGACACCACCTTCAGAATTATAAAACAGATTTGGACGATTGTAACCAATAGAAGAAGAGTATCCAAATACCCACTGCAAGTTTAACTCGACCGAAGGAGGTTGTGGAGATATTGGGGGTGGATTGGAGGGAGCTCGCACGGCTCCTAGCCAAGGTTTCACCATTCCACTCTCATCACCACCCAACGGACCTTCACTCAAATCGTTTTGAGCGCTAACATCGTTGTTGTTTGCATTAATACCAATGTCACTATAGGTGGACTCAGCAGTGGAAGAAGCATCACTGTCATCGCTTTCATACCCTGAAGATGACAATTGCTGCTTTTTATTCTTACTTGAAAGAGATGTTGGCAAAGGCATCGAGGACGATAAAGAAGCAAAAGTCGAAGTATCTTCCAAGTTGTGCCTCCATTGAAAGATGCATTTATCATGTCCACCAGCAGACAGCAAGTATTCATCTCCACAGGTCCAACGGACATTCATGACATGGGAAGAATGTCCTTTAAATGTTAAGCATTTGGCAGCTTTATCAACACAAGGATAGCGATATAATTGAACCTGGCCGAAGTCATCACCTAAAGCAAGAAGATGACCTGTATGTGATCGAGCAACGGCGTTGATGTCACTTCCATCCATGGAAGCTTTCCAAATACCTTGTACTGGCCATCCTAGCGTACAAGTCCAACTTGCCCATTTGACATCTTTTACTTCACTAGCAGATACGATTTGCTTTCCATTGGATAGATCGCAAAACAAAAGCTCATAAGCACTGCAGTTACTTTGCATAAATCGGTTATCAAAGGAGAGATCAAGATGATTGATCACGGAGTTATGCTTTGCAAAAGCACATCGCAATTTTAGCTCCCATTGAATAGAAGTACCATTCGATTCACTTGGTAACTTCTTTTTACCGCCTTGTTCGTCACGTGAGAATAGATCATAGATATAAATCTTGCAATCGTGTGCACCTGCTACGACAGTACGGCCATCTGGTGTGAACTTGATATCACTAATCCACTGTTTCGCGTCTTTACGTTCCGCCAGCTTCATTACACCGCTATCTTTTCTATGCAGTTCAGATCGCCAATCAGCGCTGTAGATTCTTACAATACCACCACCAGCTTCTTTACCCTTCCCAACTCGGCCACCAAATCCAACGGCAAGAAGAGTACCATTATAGTTGTAAGAACAGCAACGTGAGATAAACCCTAGGGGAACAATAACTTTTGTTTCATTTTCAAGGAGATCATAAAAACGCAGTGTTTTATCATCTCCAACAGTACAATATTCTGGAAGTGTTGGATGTGTCGCGATGCCCCACACTTCATCGTTACAATGTCCTCGAACAATGATTCCTCGTGATTCGACGTCACCAGACGCAGAGGAGGATGGAGTAGAATGAAGCCTTGCTAATTGCTTGCCTTCTTGTAGATCCACAAAAACTTCCAACATATCACATCCCCTCGTGCCAACTACCATAAGAAACTGTTTGGTGTCGTTGGCCTTTTGAAAAGGTTTCATGGAGATACTTTGAATTTGTTTCGCCATGATATCTCCTAGGCCAATATTATCAATACCAAAGCTGTATAATCGCTCGGGTTTGGGATTTGCATCAATCTTAGAAGCATTCCAAACTACGATGGATCCATCTTTTGCACCAGTGAGTAAGAAAGAGGCGGAAGGAGAAGTTATATGAACGTGCATGGCGGTAACAGCACTTCCTTTTGTAGCTTTGTTGCTCGTGCTTGTCTTACCAGCTTTGCTCCCACCGTTGACTTCTTTCGTTGCAACAGTTTCATTCGAATGACTGAATCTTGCTGATACACCCTTGGCATCAATTGGTATAATATAAATACTTCCATCTTCGCATCCTACGTAGAACTTTCCATTGATTTCAACAACACATAAATAGAGTTGCAGAGCAGTGCCTCCACAAGTAGAAATCACATACTTGGTTGACGTGAGATTACGACCTTGTAGAGTCCACAGTCGAAGTAATTTATCCCCAGCTGTGAAGAATCTAAAAAGCGATGAGCAGACACTATTGGAGGTGAGATCGCCGCTGGTAGAATGACCAACTACAGTTAGGGCACAAATAGTACTGCCATCCACTTTCGTTGATGAGACTACATTTTGCGTTTTCCAGTCAAAGATGACAATATTGAGATCTTCACTCAAACTGACTAACAGTCTGCCATCAATGGAGAATGATAAAAATTGGATTGTTTTTTGCTTTGCAGGTGGTAAAACTGCGAGAGTTTGCATGGAAGGAACTTCCCAAACATATACATTTCCCATCCCTTGTTGACCTGTTGCAACTAATATTTGATTAGTCGCTTTGACCTCATGAATTGCCATTGCAAGGATATCATCCGAATGCCCTCGAAAGTACTTTTGATTTCTTGTGGCAGGATCGTAAACCATTCCTAAAGCTGCTGCATAATAAACTATCAAGCGATTTTCACCTTTCGATACATAGAAAACGTTGTTTCTACAATCAAACCCGCGATAGCCATGCACCCAAGCCAACTCTAAATCATCAAAAGAAGGAGGTGCGGGATCTTGCAAACCAGAATCATACATTTTCAGCAATACATTGTCTGCGATTTGTTGTAAACGCTTGTATTCTTCTTCCTTCGTTGAAGAACCACGTTTGTCCGCTCCATCTTCATCGCTTTCATGGAGAGACCTTAAAGCATTACTATACTCGCCTAATGCCGCAAAGAAAGGAGGAGCTTTCTGTGGATCAGGCATAGTCCACTGAGTAGGTGCTACAATGGCTCCCAGCCATGGCTTGACAGCCATAAATTCGTCTCCGCCACTTGGTAAAGCTATGTCAATATCATCCATACCAACCACATGCTCATCCGTCAAAACAGATCCTGTGTCACTGGAAGAAGTTCCAGCAGAGTTCTTATTGAGGATCGCATCTTTTCCAAGTGGATCAGAATGTTTCCATTGAAATATGCATTTGTCTTCACCACCTACAGATATCAGATAATCATCAGTTTTGGGGACAGAAAACATTGTCTTTTGCGTGGTCGGATAGATACTAGTCCAACGAACTGTTGTCACATGTGACGAGTGGCCAGCATAGGCAGTATGTTGTGCACCCTTCGAGTGGATTGCAGGGTAGAGAAAGATATTGACTTTGCCAAAGTCATCTGAGGAAGCTAGATATCGATGAGAAGGAGAACGATCAACACTATTGACATCCGATCCATCCATAGTACCAGACCAAATGCCTATCACGGACCAACCTGTCACATTGAGTTTGAATCAAGTTAGCAATCAAATCAGCACCATTCCAATGTTTAACGCTTTTATTACCTAATGTACAGGTCCAAGTGTGCCATTCCATCTCCATCAGCTTACTGGCTCCATCTGTTACCTGTGCACCGGATATCATGTCTGAAAACAAGATCTCATAGGCACTATTACACACATCCGCATATCAAATTAAGACAAAAGAACAAAACAAATACGGAATTAAATATAAATCCGCAATATTCTTCTAACCTGCAACAACTTTGAAGATATTTGCCACAAATAGAAAAATCTAATTGTGTAATGCCAGCATTATGTTTGGAAAACTTGAACTTTCTCTTATATTGATTAGGTACTGAATAGACATAGATATTGTTATCTCGTGCACCTGCTGCTAAGAGTGTACCATCAGGAGAATATTTTAAACATGAAATAGATTGTTTAGCATCTTTAATATCAGCAACTTGCATAATATTTAAAGTTGTTGATACATTATTAGAGCCATTAGTGGATATTCTTGTTTCAATACGGAAGATCTTTAGTCCACCATCCCAATTCATAACGTCTTTCGATTTCATTCCTTTGGAATTCGTTTTCAATTTCCTCCCACCACCTAATCCTACCGCGAGATAGAGTCCATCAGGACTGTATGCGCACGCACGAGCAGGTGCGGGAAGTCGAACAGCTGCTAAAAGACAATGGTTTTGTAAATCCCACACACGTAAAGAAAGATCATCCCCCGTGGTGGCATAATGTACACCTTCTTGGTAATTTGCTTCGGTTATGGGACGCACAGCTAAACCCCAGACTTCTTCTTGATAATGACCCGCCATCAAACGTTTTACTGCTAGGCTGGTACTACTACTACCAGTGTCTGGGTCGAGGAAAGTTAATCCATTGCTTGCAAAGGAATACTCTAAGATCTCGCAGGTTTGAGTACCAACAACCAGTTTCTTTCCATCTAAGCTGACAGTAATAGCTCGAACAGAGGGAGGAGTCATCAAAGAAGAAGTTTTGCCTTCTTCACTCTCCCCCATTTCATCTTTACCACTCCTGCTGGAAGAGCCTTTGCCACTTCCACTTCCTTTAGTAATAACCCCTCCACTTGTTGCAGAGGAGGTGGTGTTGGAAGATGCAGGCACACCAGTGACACCAATTTCTCCTCCAAACATACGACAAAACCCTGTCAGAGTGAAACTAAACAATGAAGTCAAGGTTAACATGTCACTACTACTATTATTGTTGTTGTTGCTACCACCGCTAAGCAAAGATACCACCCATATAATCACTTTCCCATCACGATCACCTGAGATCAGCTTCTCTCCTCTCCCTCCAACACCACCACCACTACCATTGCCATAATTTGACCATATCGCATTAATTGCACTTTTATCATGGGCTATACTATTACCATTAGCCAAGGTAACTTTCTTAACTTGCTTCGATGATAGCAAAGTTGAAGAAAAGTCTCCAGATTGTGAAGACATTATCACATGCAATCCATTCATAACAGTTGCACAGCATAAATAGATTTGATTCTTTCCATTTTCTTGAAGAAATTTACAATTTTCTTGTTTTAGTGTTGTTTTATTATTTTGAAATGTCCAAACGATTGCATGTTTTTCACCACATGAATAAAACACATAGTCACTACCTCCTCCCCCTCTATTGTCGGAGGGAGAGACACAGGCTGCAACATGGAGAACTCGTTCTTTCGGTCCTTGTGAAGAAGCAAGCATCTTACCAAAGAGTTTATGATCATTTCGATCACAGCAATAGACTGCTACAGTATAGTCAATGCCTATTGAGAATAAACATTTACCATCAGATGAAAAGACAAGATGGGAGATACCCTTTGTATGAAAGCCTTGGAAGCAACAAAGACCTTGGAATGCTCCTCCTCCTCCTCCTCCTGAAGTAGTCCATGAATAGAGAAAAATACCTGGTTGCTTTCCAATCTCACCACTTGCAAACAATGTCTCTCTCGTTGAAGAGAGAGGCAAAGAAGCTAAAGAAATCACATCATCCTTATGCTCACCAAAATAAATCTGTTCTCTACCTTGTAATAAGAGAACTGTTAATCCAGCTGCTGGATAGACAATCCCTTGACCTATAGCATCAGCATAGAAGATATTATTACGACAATCATATCCACGATAACCATGAACCCATTCTAACTCTAAGTTAGAAGTAGGTTTAACATCTTTATAGGATGTTAATACTTTTGATGGTATCATACGATCTGCTGTCTTCTTCCAGGCAGGATTTGCCATCCATTCATCTCCTGCACCAATAGGTTTCTTTAAGATATTCTCTTGTACTTTATCAATGACTTCTGACAGATCATTTGTACGATCTTCAATGATAGTTAATGATGAAAAAGCTTCTAATAATCGTCTTACAACATGTTGACGATTAATACAAAATTCAAAGAAATCTATTTGACTTAATCGTGCTTGTGGATCCATTACTCCACGATGTTGTGGATCAGCTAAAGCAAACCATTGCATAGCAACTTCTCTTACATAGCTTTCACTACAAGCAATACGTCCCATAGCATGAGATAATCCACGTTCAAAGGATGATAAAGCAATCAAGAAATCATCAAATTGAAAGTCATTAACTTCAGGATTTAATGCAATCCAGGCAAACAAAATATCAATTTTCATTTCAATGGATTGATTACTTAAGAATAAGATGGATGAGCAAACTGCCATAAAATCAACCGTCTTAGAAGTATCCTTTTCTGATAGTTCGATGAGTAAAGAGAGATAATCTTTGATTTCTTCTGTAATGACGACTTGTTCACCCTTCGCGGTAGAGGAAGAAGAAGCAGAGGAAATAGCAGAGTTAGCAGCTTCTTCAAAGAGTGAAGATATCTCTGCAGGGGTTAGAGCAAAACTAGGCAAAGCACTGTCTAGAAACACTTTCCATAGTTCCATGGCGCTAAGACGTTGTAGTAGACGTGCTTTAGGGTGGAGAGAAATAATAGTTGAGCGCTTATTTCTGACCTCCTTGCCAGTTTGCTTACCACTGGAGGACTCGATAGACTCTATAGGCACAGAGCCACTACCACTACCTCCACCACTACCTCCACCACTACCACTGCGGGTAGTGCTTGAAGGGGAAGCAATTGTTGAAGCAGAGGAAGGACGGAATTTGTTGGGATTAATTAATAAATGGAAATGCTCTCCTTCGATCGAAGCATTCGAAGAGTTGAAGTTTCCATTACTAGTTGAGCTTACAGTGATACCCATATTAGTTGGATATCTTTTTGTTTTTAGTTTTTCGATGTGAAAATAATTCAATTTGAATCAATTGCCTGTGAAACCGTTTGGAGACTGTGACATTTTTCAATCTCCCAAAACGGCAGTTATAACTTTAAAATAGAGCCTATTTTCTCATACCTCGCTTCAACCGACTATTTTGGAGTTTAAAAGCACACAAGCGCTCAGCTCCTCCCACCACCACAAGTCATAATCAAATCCCACTCACTCGCTCTTCGTGCTGCAATGTTGTGTGAAGAAGAATGAAGACATGATAGCTGTTCAAGCTTCATGAAAAGGAAGTGAATTGACTTCTTGAGGATCCCTTAAGATATCCCGTTCCTTATTGGAGGATGTGAAAGATGGTGAGTAAAAGTGTTCTGAATGGAGGTGATGGGTGTAGTATTGTGATGGATGAAGATGATGTCTTACCAGCTACGCTGATATCACACAAACACCTCTTAAAGGAGGACCTTTTTGTATTAGTCTGCAATCCGGGTTTGTGTGAAATGCAGATAGTGATAATTCTGATTCATTTCGTACTAGTCTTTTCTCTGCGTTCTTTCTCTGGTATGTATGTGTTGTGATGTTTGGATTGGCGGTGATGTTTCACAATCAACCATCCGACCTTTGACTTCTACTCAAAGATCACAATGTGGACAGCATACACCTGTGTTACTGAGCCAATCTTTGTTAGCAATTTTGGTCTCTGGTATTTTGTGTGTTATGATATTGAGAATCAGCTCGTTGATGCGAAATTTGGCACTTTATCGGAAGTAGTTTGCGCTAGCTTGCGGCTACATATACTGTCGACCACCCTGTGGTACTGAGAGCTGTGACTTGATTGAGTATTTGTTTGTAGTACATGAGTGTGTGGGATGTGACGGCCTGTTGTTTAGAGTCGCACAACAAACGTGAAAATTGTAGATGTTTGTTCGTGTGCTAATACATGCCAAGATACCCGAATTAATTGGGCTGAACCCTAGCGGTCGTGAGAAAGTCCCTGTGCATCTTCCTTCAGGAAGGTATTAGCAGCCTTTCTCTCGGCCATATGAAGTCGCTAGTGGAACAGATTTGAACCTATGTCATTATTCTCTGCTGCGTTTCTTGTTTTTGGGTTTTTGTTATCTAACTAATTTATTTGTTGATGTGTTAGGTCAAATCTCACCCAGCTCTTTTCCTTTTGGGGCATTTACCATCCAGAGCTTGCCAGAGAACCATTCCATTCCTTGGCTATGTCCGGCTTTGTTAAGTGTCTTCGAAATTTGTGAAGTGTCTATGTTACTTTTTCACACATTTTGTTGTAACCAATTAAATACATTTAATGTGATAATTTAAAAGCGATTTTTAAATTTAAATGTGTTTTGTTGTTTACATTATACGTATCATTAAAGGTCAGCACGACCAGATCCAGTGAAAGCCATTTCAATCATCAAAAGATGAGTCTTGGAGCTACCGTTGGTTGGCTTCACTTGGAAGGCATTGGCGCCGAAGACCTCAGCAGCATCGTACATGCTCAACACCTCCTTGCCATGGGCTCCAGAGACCTCTACCTCCCCTTCCAGACAAAGCAGGTATGCTTGACGGTTGTCTTCAAGTGAGAAACTCACTTCTTGACCTTGCTCAACTTCCGTTACGTAGAGATTTGCGTCTTGATGAATCTGCACACGTGCCGAAGAAGAAGAGGGTTTGGAGATATCTCCTACAAGATGTGCCCAGCGATTAATACGCTCTTGTTCGCGACCAGGATATCCACCATAACGAGGAGTTAGTCCTCGTTGGCGAGGCTGAATCCAGATCTGAATGAATCTCAATGGATTGGTTGGATGGAGATTATGTTCGCTGTGCTCCACACCACGGCCAGCACTCTGATTGTAATCAAGGGTCATCAAGTTAGGAACGTCATAGGCAAGGTAAAGAAAGAAGAGATGTGACTATTACCATGTACTGGACAGAGCCTCGACTGAGCGTCTCCTTGGAGCCCATAGAGTCTTGATGAGTGAGATCACCTTCGACTATGTAGGTACAAATCTCCATGTCACGATGAGGGTGACGACCAAAGCCACGATTAGGTTGAACAAGATCATCATTCATTACTCGTAGGACACCAAACTGCAGGTTGCGAGGATTGCTATACTCCGCGAAGGAGAAATGAAAGCGTGACTTAAGCCAATTGCCATTTGTCCAATTAGGATTCTTGGGTTCATTAGAAGGATTACCAAACCAAGCAGGGTTAGGTTCAGAAACAGCTAACTTCGCAGCAGGGATTTTACGAAACAAGACAGCAGCAGAGCGTGACATGATTTGGATACTTTCAGCAAAGAAGAATGAGAAGTAAGAAAAGATAATAGCAAGAAAGCTATAGTTCATACAAGTAGTTCGAAGAAGAGATCTTGGTATTTAATTGTGATTAGGTTAGTGGGTGATAGAGTATTTGTGGTCATGATGCCATTCATTCATCAAAATAATCTTGTCACTTCCATCTTCACTCCACTTCCAGCAGCCCATCCCACAGACGACTTATATCTCGAGTTTTATGCTTTGTATCATAGAGAATTACGGTATTTCTTCTCTGACATTACTATCTGCGCGGGCCGACGCCAGATAGCCGACGACAAAACCGACAAAGGAGTTCGTTGAGTCCTGCTTTGGTGAAAAAGAAGAGAAAGATGAGTTGGTGGATGCTCTCTTTGGTTGTCTTGGCGCTTAGTTTGCTTGGAAAATTGAACGCAGATGAGAAATTCTACCGAGACAGCATTGCTGCATTTAATAGCAAAGCTTATCCCAACCTGGCTGCTGAAATTCCGGAGATTTCTCTCTCCCTGAGTGTGGTCAACCAAACCTATGCGGCTTCCAATGATACCCTCTATAGCACGTTCATTGGATCATTTGCCAGCTCTGGTCCTCATGCCCTCGGAACTTTCTCTCAAGTGGCTGCCAGTTACAATCTCACCGTCTCCTTACATCGGCACATCGGGGACCTCTCTTCGCTCTGGTTGGAACTGGACGGTTATGATGGCCTATTAATTGATTCAATATCATGCAAGGTTAAAAGCAAGCTCTATGAATTTTCTGTGGCCAAGCAGTGGTTGCAAGTTTGGCAGCCACAGGTTCAATCCGCTAAGTACCATGGCTATGAGCCTGAGGCTTCTTCTTCTGGCCTTCCATCCTCCAGTACAATGCTGGTTCCCGTTTATCGAACTTCATTACTCTATACTGATACTGGATTGTTGTAATGCGGAGGTCTTTCTTGCGGACGTTGTTCTTGTAGAGCAGTTTGTATATACTGTTGAGAAATGAATTTCTGTCTCTCGATTAGACGGGAATTAAATGATGTTGTGTTGCACCATTTGATTGAATTAGATTGGTCGCTTTCAGATACCATCTAGTGATGTCAATATGTATATAGATAGAATTCCCCTGAAAGAGGAAATTATTACTGGTCATGTTGGTTTATTATGATTCCTTGACACATGGTATATTAATTTTGTACAGATATACAGTATATCCAATATCTGCGCTACAACAGTGACATGATGTTTGACTTCCCAGACTTCCGAAGTTTTCGCTGTTTGGTGTTGTTGTGGTGTTGTGGTGGAAAGTCCACATCGAAGAAAGTCTGAATTTAGAGTTTAAAACTCGGCCATCTCTGCCAGACCACAAAATCCAGTCATCCTCACAATTGAAAGCCCACAGACCCCATGGTGTCCGCGGAGGAGTTGGCCGACCAAATCAATGGACAAGGCAGCATCGTGCGTGATTTGAAGTCTGCTAAAGCAGATAAAGCACAAATCGATGCTGCCTTGAAGAAGCTGTTGGAGCTCAAGGCCCAATTCAAAGAACTAACAGGCAAGGACTTCGTGGCTCCTGCCCCTGCGGCGCCTGTTGCTCCTGCCCCTGCCGCAGAAAAGCGGGTCAAAGCCAACAAGGACGAGACCAATAAGAAGGCTGCCAAGAAAGAAACCCCAGCACCTCCCAGCTCTGCCACTACCTTGGAGAGCTATGGGGACAAACAACTACTGGTTCTGGGTGAGAATCCCCGAGAGAACCTAAAAGTTGCCCTCTTAGCTGTTGTGTCGAAGGAGGAGGTGACCTTAGTGGACAAAAAACTTGTGAGTGGCAAAGTTGTTCAATTTCCTGCTTTAGTTCGACCACAAAGCAATGTCGCAATTTTCGGCAGCACCGCCGTGGCGAAGTATCTCTCTCGTAATCTTGCTGATTATAGCAAGAAGGATGAGGAAGTCGATCGACTCTTGGTCTTTGAAGAGCTTGTTCTCTCTCCATTGATAGCGAAGAAAGGTGAGCGAGGTTTTCTCTGTCCATTCATGTCTTGTCTGGCCTACACATGGATATGATGATCTACTCTATTCCATATCACGACGGTCTTCTTAACAGAGCTCCCTTTTCGACCTATCATGTTCTATTAACTGTACTCATGCTCTTGGCGGATCATGGGCAGCACCTCAAAATGTTGTGCTGTTCCGTGGCTGAGGTATACATGGTGTGAGTAGAGAAATAGAAAGGAGTAGAATTCGGGGAGGGAAGCCTCTTTGCTGAGCGAATAGTATTTAACTGATCCTTGTGTATTTATATGTTGTATTGCTTCTTCGACCATGAGGTGTTTAATTGCGACTGACCATAATGTGCATTTCTGATATAGCTGATCTTAAAGCAACGTTATCGGTTTTGGAGGCTTCTGCTATTTCTTGGCCTCTCGCCAAATTCTTTCTATATCCTGCCTTGAAAGAAGCTTTGTCGAGCAGTGCCCTTCTGGAAGCACATCCCAATCTTAGTGGACTGCTTAAATCAGTTACTAATGAAGTGTTGTTCCCTGCCGAAGGGTTGGCGGGAATTCAGGGCCCACCATTGCCTCCTCCCACCAAGGCTGCTCTCCCAACCATTGATTGGGAGAGTGCTGGCTTGATCAGCTCTTTGAGAGCAGTCTTCACGGCTGCTCTTCAAGCTGCCTTCCCTGCTGATCTCCTTGGGCTGGAGAGTAGTTTGATCACGGCTAACGTAATCCGATGCAATAATCCGGCATTTGGTGATTTCCAATGCAACAATGCCATGGCTTTAGCAAAAGCTTTCAAGACCAATAGCCGCTACAATGGTAAGAGAATGTTTATGAATAGACTGGCAGCTTTCTCTGTTTTCTTCTCTGGTATGTATTGTGATGATTGGCGATGATGTTCAATCAACCATCCGACCTTTGACTTCTACTCAAAGATCACAATGTGGACAGCATAAACCTGACTGAGCCAATCTGTATGGGCATTTGTGATCTGTATTCTACAAGTATGTGTTATGGTATTGTGAATCAGCTCGTTGATGCGAAATTTGGCACTTTATCGGAAGTAGTTTGCGCTAGCTTGCGGCTACATATACTGTCGACCACCCTGTGGTACTGAGAGCTGTGACTTGATTGAGTATTTGTTTGTAGTACATGGAGTTGTTTTGGAGTTAACTGTTTATTTGTTTGTGTGGTAGGTCCGCTCTCACCCAGCGCGATTGCTGAGCGCATTATCCAATGCTTGCCGGAGAATCCACTGATTGCTTCTGCTGTCGCTGCTCCGAATGGCTTCATCAACATCCACGTTTCTGTGCAAACCATGGTTGAAAGCCTTTCTGCTGTGGTTCAGAAGGGAATTCTTCCTCCTGCCTTGGCCAAGAGAAGAGTTCTCGTGGACTTCTCCTCGCCAAACATTGCAAAGGAGATGCATGTTGGTCATCTTCGATCGACCATCATTGGGGACTGTATTTGTCGTTTGTTGGAATTTGTTGACTTCGAGGTGTTGCGCACTAACCATGTAGGAGATTGGGGTACGCAATTTGGGATGCTTATTACCTATTTGTTGGAGGCTTATCCCAACATCTTGGACATTGCTGATCGTTATGCTGCTGGTGAGACGGTTGAAGCCTACGCTGCTGACTCATTGGCGGATACAGAAGTGATCAACATCACCAATTTGACGGGTATTTACAAGGCGTCGAAGAAGAAGTTCGATGAAGACCTTAACAACTTCAAGGAGCGATCGCGCCTCAATGTTGTAGCCCTCCAGTCTGGTGATCCAACTTGCAACAAGATTTGGAAACTACTGTGCGATATCTCTCGTATCGAATTCGAGAAGGTGTACAAATTACTGGATGTTGATATTAAAGAGGTGGGTGAAAGCTTCTACAATCCTTACATCCCCCATGTCATCGATGAGCTGGAGAAGCAAGGCTTAGTATTTGAAGATCAAGGAATGAAAGTCATCAAGCTGCCTCATTTCACCATTCCTTTGATTCTCCGCAAGTCTGATGGTGGTTATGGTTACGACTCTACTGATATGGCGGCACTGAAGTACCGTATGTTCGCCATCGATCGTGATTGGATAATTATCCTCACGGATGCTGGTCAAAACACCCATTTCGAAATGTGCTTTGACGCTGCCAATACTGCTGGATGGGTGGACAACGATCGCAATATCATTTACCAACCAGTCAGTCCTCCATTAACTGGAACGGTGGACCCTGCCAATCCTTACGTGATTCGCAACGACATTAGGAAGAGATGTCGTCTTGATCATATTGGTTTCGGTGTGGTCTGTGGGGAGGATGGAAAGCGTTTCAAGACTCGGTCGAGTGATACAGTGCGTCTTATTGACTTGTTGAATGCGGCCCGCGACAAGATGTATGACTCTCTGATGGATCGTGTTAAGGAGGGCAAGAGTACTTTCGTTGTCACTCCTAATGATGATCCTGAGTACAAGGACCCCGAACTCTTGGCTGCGGCATCATGTATTGGTTATGGTGCGGTGAAGTACTTCGATCTGAAGCAACATCCCAGTACCAACTACATCTTCAACTATGATCGCATGTTAGACACCAAGGGTGACACGGCCGTCTATCTGATGTTTGCCTATGTTCGCTTGGTTTCTATTTTGCGCAAAGCAGAACAGGAGAGAGGTTTACAGATGGCAACCATCATTTCCGAAGCTCAGTCTGTATTGACTCTCGATCATCCCGCTGAACGAGCTTTGGCTTTTGAGTTGTTACAGTTTGGTGATGTTATTAAATCTATTCTTCAAGACTTGTTGCCCAACCGCCTTTGTGACTACTTTAAGGAACTTTCGGTGAAGTTTACCGACTTCGTGACTCGATGCCATGTGTTGAATGCTCCCGAGGAGAAGTTGACGAAGTCTCGATTGGTGTTGTGTGAAGCTACTCGCCGTGCTTTGGAGAAGGTCTTCTACTTGCTCGGCATTAAACCTCTCGAGAAGCTGTAAAAAGGGTCTAAGGGATTAGCTTCCTTCCTTGATGTACTTATAAATAGCGGTTAGTAGCTATGAATGCTCTGTTTGTAATATAGTTTAATCATTCTCATTCTTATTTATAGTCTTACACGCAACCTTAAATCCCCTGCCACTTTACGTTTACTCATCCCTAACTTCCCTAATCATCTAACTTTCTTATTTATGGTGTACACAGCCTTAACTCTAACATTCGATGCGCAGTGCATTGTCCCCTGCCACTTAATGTGTGTGTGTGTGAAGGAAAAACAGTTTTTCAGCGAAACAGTTTCAGTGGGGCTGGATGTCATTTCTCTTTTCATTGTTTCAATTTTGATTTCCCTGCAGGTCTATTGTAAGAAAGAGAGGAAGAGAGAGAATGAGACGATCGTTAGCACCCTCACAACGAAAGGACTCTTTAGGAACACCTGCTTCATCACGTCCTATGGAATGCTCTGTAAATAATATCAATCCTCTCCACTCTCTGTTGAAATCGAAAAGTGTAGTGAAAGTGGGTGTTTCTTCAGTCAATCTTTCAAAGACTGTCTCCCCAAATGGTGGGTTACAAAACCTTTCTGCATTACTTAAGAAACCTTTCAAAGTACCAGAAGGATGTGAAATCACTGAGAGGTGAGTGTCAGTTGTTGGTGTCATCATACCGTACGTAGTCCTCAACATGTGAAGGACAGGGGAGGGGAGGGGAGGAAGGACACTTGGAATCATTTGAATGAAGTGTGTATTCTTTAATAATTAACCTGTGAATTCCTTCATGCTAACTAGGACATTAGAGTTGCGGAAGACAAGACGTCTAGGACCACCAAAGCAATATCAAGTTGTTAAACCTGGTGATCTCTCAGGCCTGATTCGTGTGAGTGGTTTGGTGGCAGCTCCCATAGAGGAAGGTGATAATGAGGAAGAGGAGTTACCAACTACCTCAAGTAACCTCCCTCCTTTCGAACCTTTGGTATTGTGGCAAGATGTCAATGATCCCGAGAATAAGATTGAGGTGATACCAGAGCTGGCATGTAAACTACGTCCTCATCAACGAGAGGGAGTGCAATTCTTGTTTGAATGTACCATGGGACTACGAGGTTTTGATGGTGAAGGATGTATTCTGGCAGATGATATGGGTTTAGGAAAGACGTTGATGAGCATTACCCTGCTTTGGACACTATTGAATCAGGGCTTTCGAAAGGGAGAGTCAGCAGTGAGGAAAGTTGTTGTTGCTTGTCCAACATCTTTAGTAGGCAATTGGGACAATGAGATTCGTAAATGGGTTGGTGATCGTTGTCCAACCTTTGCAGTGAAATCTGACCCAAAGAAGATGATCAAAACCTATTTACAACATCGTGGCAAGGGTGTGTTAATTATCTCCTATGAAACGCAACGGTTGTACTCCAAGATGTTTGAGAATACATTAAAACCTCTGCATAACAATATAGGTGGTAATTGCTGTGATTTATTGATTTGTGATGAAGCACACAAGCTTAAGAATGCGGAGTCAGGTTTGGCGAAAAGTTTGACCTTGTTACCTGCAAGAAAGCGTATTTTATTATCTGGCACACCCATGCAGAACGAACTGACCGAGTTCTTTAATATGGTAAACTTCTGTAACCCAAACGTGCTTGGAACACTTTCGGAGTTTAGGAAAAGGTTGGACTAATTGTAACTTGCGGAGTTTTATGGACTTAGTTAATAATGAGTTGTGTTTTGTTTAGATATGAACGACCGATTCTAGCTGCTAGAGAGCCGGACGCCTTGGAGTCAGAGATATCCGAAGCGAATAAACTCCAGAAAGAATTGTCAACAATAGTGAATGAATTTATTTTGAAAAGAGGCAATATCCTTAATGCACAACATTTGCCGCCCAAACTAGTCCAGTTCGTATGTTGTAGGCCAACACCACTCCAACTCCAACTCTACGAGACCCTTCTCAACAGCAAAGAGATTCGACATATTCAAGAGGGGAAGCAAACTAATACATTGAATTGTATTCGTCAGTTGATTAATATTTGCAGGTCGGTGTGTTCCCATAACTCTTTTTCCTTTTTGATTACCTGTCTCTAATATGCTTTGATTGTAATAGTCATCCGAAGTTAGTATTGGATACTTATAATCGCAAAATCGCAAGTAATGAACCTATTGATGATGATTTACGTGCTTTGGTACAAGCATTGCCTCCTGAGAAAACAAGTGGTCATGGCATGTCCTCTATTGCTCCTAAACGACCTCATGACACTAAATCAGGAAAACCTCCTTCTGGTCAGCATAATAACAGTGGCTTAAGTGGATATGTCGATCCAGAGCAAAGTGGCAAAATGTTCACGTTATTCAAGATGATGCAAACAATGCGCATTTTGAAGCCTTCTGAACGTATCGTCATCGTTTCAAACTATACCCAAACACTTGATTTGATTGAATTTCTTTGTAAGCAAGCAAATTGGCCATTTCTTCGTTTGGATGGAACTGTTAGTTCAACAAAGCGTACTAAATTGGTGGATGAGTTCAACAATCCACTAAGTAATAGTTTTGCCTTTTTGCTCTCATCCAAAGCTGGTGGATGTGGTATAAATCTCATTGGTGCAAACAGATTAGTGCTATTTGATCCTGACTGGAATCCAGCATCTGATAAACAGGCAGCAGGTCGAATTTGGAGAGAAGGACAGAAGCGACGCTGTTTTATCTACCGCTTTATGTCCACCGGTACAATCGAGGAGAAGATTATTCAACGGCAATTGAGCAAAGAAGGATTGGCTGATATTGTTGATGACAAAGAGCAAGTGAACTGTATTTCTACTGAAGAATTGAAGCAATTATTTACTATTCGTGCACAAGAAACACACTCAGATACTCATGACACGTTGAAATGTAAACGTTGTACACATATGGTGAACAACAAAGCAACCAAAGCATCTAAAACAAAGACACTCAATAGTGCTCAAATCGAAGCCTGTCTGGCTTTTCTAGAGAAGTTTGAAGAGAATACTCTGATGGAATCGTTATCCTATCAGCGCAGAGAGATAAAACGAGCACTAGAAAATGGTACAGGAAACCTAACCGAAGCGACATTGACTAACGTCCTACCATTTCACGACCAGATAGACAAGTTAAAGATGTTATTACAAGATCAGACATTTGCCAACTTAACAGCCTACAGTAGGAAACAACGAGAGGTATTCATGGCTATAGAGGAGCAATTACAAGATGCTCGAAAGAACAAACTATTACCATCCAATGGCTCATCATTGAATAATAGCAACAAAGAAAATGCTGATGGGGTACCGGAGGAGACGGTAGAGAAAATAGATTGTACACTTGCAGAGATCTTTGCTCCGAGCTTTAGTATCTATTCTGAACTAATCAAGCAGTGGACAGATTTAGTACCCAATCTTGTATCATTAGTTGGTGTGGAAGAAGATGCTTCAGATAAGATGGATGTATGCCCTGACTGTAATGAGAGCGGTGCAAATAGAGATAGTAATAGCTCTGGACCTTCTGCAACCTTTGTAGAACAAGTTGGTTGTCCTGAAGATACCGATATTAACAATTGGAGTCATCATTGCAGTGTTTTAACATGTGATGATGATTTGCTTTGCAGTGCATTTGGAGATACTGAGGATGCATACATATCCTTTGTCTTTGGTCTAGAGGTTAACTTTTCATTGCTTGAGCTTCGTGAAGCTCAAAACAGAGAAGAAGTTGAACGTAAGAAAGCAGAGCAACAACAAGCTTTGTTAGAATTGAATAGACGCAGACAAAGGCTTCGAGAAGGAAAGCCTGCCGAAAGCGATCAAGAAGGAGAAGGGGAATTAGATTCTGCATCTTCTGTCAGTGAAGGTCGTTGTGATACTAGCCGTAAAGGCAAAGGTGGAAAGAAAAGAAAGAAGCAGTCTGATCTATCCGATGTTATATCTCTTAATGATGTTAATGAGACAGAAGATGAGGAAGTTGATGAGCTGGGAGGATTTCTGGATGCTCTTGACCGCGTCGATAATCGTTTGATACACAAGGAAGCAATAATACCTGACAGTCCTAAGCAATCTGTAGAGGCTGAACGAAAGAAAAATCGTGCCGTCAAGAAAAGTAAGCACACGACGGAGGACATTGCGATGAATGTCGAGCAACCTTCCTGTCCTGACCCCAACGAGGGACTCATTGAAGAGGTGATTTTCAAAATGATGACTGAACCAGATCTATTTCTACATGATGATCTCATTCACATGACCAAGCTACAAAAGAAAGGCAAACTTGATCTATCTAATTTTCAAGCATTATGGAAGATGATGAAGAAACATAACAATAACTGGCGATTAGTTTCTGCGTACAATGATACCATGGATATTTTCACTCGTACCGCTGGTTTGAAAGCGACGAATTATTGTTCATTTACTCGTCTACAGGATTATTTTGTTGGTGAACAAGAATTGCTTAAGTTTATCTTCCATCAAGCTATGGTACGGAATCTTGATACCATTGCAGATGAATTGCAGATCTTAATAAGTCGTTATGAGCACCAATGTCAAAACAAATCTTCGGCTCCTTCTCAGACCAACACTGCCTTTAGCTCTGGTGTTGAAGATGTAGTGAAGCCACATGATACCACACACACGAGGATAAAGAAAATTCCCAAAAAGAATAAGATATTCAGCGATGATGAAGATGAAGATGAAGCTCCTGTGGTTGTAGAATCAAAGATCCAGAAACGAAGGCAAGTGTTTGCAAGTGATGATGAAGATGAAGATGATCACGTCGTTTCTAATTATAAATCACCCGAAGATGAAAGGCCTTCTGCGTTTGATAGTCTAAGGAAGGCCACAACTTCCGTGCCTATATTAGCGCGAAGTCCAGAAGAAGTTGTGTATACTTACTCTCAGGATGAATACTTTGAAGAGCCCGACGCAGGATCCTTTGGAAATGCAGCAGTAGATCATCACAAAGACACGCAAGATACCAACATGCAAGATAGTCAACAGAGTGAGAGTAATGTGAGGAAGATGTGGGTTTGTGCGGTTTGTACGTTACATAATCCAAGAAATAAGAGGAAATGTGTTGCATGCGGGTAAGAGCATTGTTTTTTTCTCTACAACTATCATTCTCATTTACTGTTTTTCTTAGAGCGGAAAGGAGAAAGGCGGATGGGTTCAAGTAGACACCCCTCATATATAGGCACCCCTGCAGAGTTTTATCCCCTGCTATACATGTTCTAACTGTTAACCATGAAATATGCAGTCTCATAAGTCAACTGAACATTAGACCCAATCCTCAATGTCTCATATCGATAACCAAAGCACTGTGTTGGTGCATACATCACTGTAGTCGTGTTCATCATTCTTTTTCTTCCATTTTTGACGTCAAATCTCGAAGCACTACCTTAGAAGGGAAGTTAAGATGGTGTCTGCACACTGTGCACTGTACACTGTACAGCAGAGGTGAGATCTCCAGATTTCTGCCATTTGGCCCGGCGTGGGAGATGTGGGAGGACTGTTGCACACTGTGTGTGCTGTGTGTGTGCTGTCTGTGTCACTGTGCACTCACTGGCTGTGTGTGGGGGGCAGCACTGTGGCGCGTAGGGCGTGTGGGCAGCAAGAAAGAAGATTGATAGTCTGCCATATTGCTTTACTTCTTGGGTGCGTAGATCTCTGCACCCTGACATCCCTACCTTCTCACCTTCACTCTCACTCTCTCTGTCTCATTCTTATTCTATTGCAAATCATCACCAATCTTTACTTGGTGCTTTGATTCTATCTTCTTTTATCCAACTTTTGTGTGAAAAAAAGAAAGAAGACCAGTAGAATTTGACGGTTCGCACTAAACACCGCCAATAACTTTGTCAAGAAAACTTTTTTTTGACCTATTGACCTCCATATATATTTTCATTCTTCAATACTTTTTACTTGATTGGATCTATAATATCCAATCAAAACCGATCTTCTTCGTTAGCTGTTAGTGGAATACTACTTTAGTGTGATGGACGTAGCTTCACCCGCCTTCGATCAATATCATAATGGAGCACCGCTAGCTGATCCCGAACCATTTCCCAATCCTGTTATTCGTCGATGCCTTGTAAAGAGATTCAAGATTCGTCTGGCAGAGAATATCGTGGAAGCCAAACCCGTGCTTGAGACTGCCTCGGGACATTTCTACGAAATTGGATCTACTTTAAAAAAGGCCATCTTCGGTCAAGTAATTCATGCAATCTTATTAAAACGTGATGAAAGTTTAGCACCTGATACAGTCTTTGACCGAACAGCTGAACAGATGGCAATTAAGATCTACTCCAAACGAGTACTTCGATCTTTGCAAGGCAAAGTTCAGGAAAATCCACTCATGGAGATTACAGCCATGCAGTTTGTTGGACCTGATCATCCCAATGTCATGGGCCAGTTAGAATGTTGTACAGATGAAGAGAATATTTACTCCATTATGCGTTATTGTCCAGGTGGGGAGTTGTTTGATTACATCGATGAAAATGGTCCAATGAGCAATGAGCAGGCAAGAAACATGTTTCGTCAGTTACTGTCAGGTTTGGAGCGACTCCATGCGTTAGGAATAGGACATCGAGATATGTCGTTAGAGAATGTTCTATATGATGGGAATCAGACCTATATTATCATTGATTTTGGAATGTGTTTGAGATTACGTTTTGAGCCTTCCTGCCAGCGGTTTTGTTACATTCGCAAACAAGTTATTTGTGGAAAAAAGAACTATATCGCTCCAGAGGTTTTACGGGAAGACGCGGTCTTTAACCCATTGCTTTGTGACATTTGGGCTTTAGGTATTATTTTGTTTATTGCTATTACGGGTGTTCCCCCCGTGGACAAAGCGACAAGAGCAGATGAGCGGTTCAACATGATTTGCAATAACCGTCTTCAGGAAATGTTAGATACTTGGGGAATAGAAGTCGATCCTTCTGCTGTTGATCTCATTCAACGGATTCTTAGACCTATTCCTGAAGAACGCCTTTCTATTGAGGACATGCGAAGACATCCTTGGATGTTAGCTCAAAGTTGAGTAGAAAACCTTGCGCTAGTTATTTGTTGAGTACTCTATCATCATCCAGGCCCATGGTCAAAGTCCAGTATTACCATGAAAACCTTAACATCGTTGTCTACACCGAAAGATCTGTCGTGGGGTCTGCTGGAATTAAATAAAAAGGAAAGTACAAAAGATATTTATATAAAAAAGCAAAAATGTTCGTATCGCAAAGGAAGTGTTAATGACAGACACTATAGACTATTTGTTATGGCTTCACTCTGCCAGCCTGAATTATTAGTTGGTTAGGCTTCTTTCGTCATCATCATCATGTAATGAAGTCCATCTTCGAAGCGAAACCATAAGAGAGTTTTGAAGTGGACAAGCAACCTACAAAAATGATTGTGTGCTTGTTGTTACCTGCTTAATGTGTTGGCTGTGCTGGATGGTGAAGATAAAGACAATGTGACTCAAAAGATGAAAAAAAACAGAAAAATCGAACTGATTGGCTGAAGATGCTTTCGCAAAGACAATTTATGCGACACGACAGATGAATGGAGGGAAATGATGATAAATGGGTTTTTTTGCTTTTATAGACGATATCAAGTAGCTGTTGAATTTTCTTAATTCAAAGGGGTGTAATTCAAGAAAATCCCTTCAATAACCCAACTTGAATTCATTAATCACTACACTACACATTGTTTGGACTTAATTGCAATTAGCCTTTTTGTCTCCATTATAATCGCACTTGGTTGTGTGATCACATTTGCTACGATCACATTGCAATCACATTACAAATTATTAATTACAAAGTTAATTACAAAATTAATTAATTAACTCACAACCACAAGCACAAAAAATCAAAAATACGAACTTTCGATATTTCGAAAGTCCGAAACCTTCCCCAAACTGACCTGGGCGGGTGGGAAGATACTCGAAGCGCCTGGCAATAAGTGATTTTCATCTTGATTTCATTTCTATTTCAAAGCGATGAGTAAGAGTAGTGCATCTTTAGCTGCATTAATTAAATCCCGTTCTGCCTTAATTAGTAGTGGAGGTGGGCCACCCGCCTTTGTCCGCGAAGCAGAAGCTGTTCCTCCTAGTCCTTCTTCCTCTACCCCCGCACCCGCAGTCATCTCTCCTCCGCTCACCCCAACAGCTGCTAGCACTTCTGGGAAAGAAGCATCCGCTAAAGCAACACCTCCAGTTAAGTATACTCCCAAGGTTGCAGCTTTTTCTGCTGCCCCGAAATGCTTGATTTGTGAGAAGACAGTCTATAAGATGGAGGAAATTGTTGCTTTGGGTGAACACTGGCATGATAAATGCTTTACTTGTGGTGGGAAAAATAAAGATGGATGTGGTAAGATCTTGAAGCGAGATGGTTATGTCGATCATGGTGGAATGCCCTACTGCACGCCATGTTACAACAAACTCTTTCGCCCTAAAGGCTACTTTGGAAACACTTTGAACACTGACTATGGACCATCTCCTCTAGAGGTTCGTGATGAACCTGTTGTTGCCAAGGTAGCTTCTCCCGTGGCTGCAGTCTCTCCATCCAGTGGACCACCAGCTCCCTTCGCCAAACCCGCCCCACCCGCTGTTGCGTCCAGACCTGCCGGACCCGCTCCGGCACCTGCACCTGCACCTCCCTTAACCCCTCCTGGTCCAGCAGGCCATGCTCCAGCTGCTGCGAGGACCGCCTCTCCTCCTCCTGCTCCTAAACATGTTCCTCCCCCTCCTCCAAAACATGCTCCTGCACTGGTTTCCTTGGAGACAATTATCAACCGAAGCGAAACTACTACTGCTCCACCACCACCACCCCCAGCTCCTCCTGCTCCCCCAGCTCCTCAAGCTCCTCCTGTAAAAGCTACTGCTCCTGCGGTTGCTCCAGCTCCTCCTGCTGCTAAACCTGCTCCGCCTGCAGCACCAGTTGTCCCTGCTCCCCCTGTAGCACCAGTTGTACCTGCTGCACCTGTAGCACCAGTTGTACCTGCTCCCAAATATACGCCAACCAACGATGCCACGGTGCATTCCAATGTTGCTCCTAAGTGCACTATTTGCGGCAAAACAGTGTACAAGGTGGAGGAAGTTGTTGCTGTTGGACGCATTTGGCACGACAAGTGCTTCACTTGTGGAGGCAACAACAGTGATGGATGTGGCAAAGTCCTCTCGAGACATGGATACGTCGATCATGCCAATCAACCGTATTGCAATGCTTGCCACAAGCGCAATTTTGGTCCCAAAGGATTCGGATACAGCAACACGTTGAATAGCACGGGTATCGTTGCAAGTGATCTGGCCAACGTGAGTATTGGGGAAACGAAACCTTCTCCTCCTCCTGTTCTTCCTGCTGCTACTTCATCAAAACCTGTTACTATTGGTGCTTCTACTCGTGCTGTGAAGGATTCAAATCTCTACAAAGAGGCTTCCTATGTTGGCAGTAATGATGAGGTGGATGAGAGCGAATGGTAGGTAAACCAGCTTTCTCTAAGTAGATACTGTAGCTCTCTTGCTCGTGACGACGACTACTTTCCCTTGTTTCCAAACCCTTGTTGTTGTGGTGATGATGTTGTGAGAATGAGTATCTCAGTGGATTACTCAGTGAGACAGTCTTGACCCTTTTAATTCTTTACATATTCTACCACAACTCGGTTGCTTTCTACTACAAATGATTCTCATGAGCTCTGCTCTTCTCTTCCTTCTTCTTTCTGGATAAATTAAATCAAAACATCAAACATGTTTACCACCCAGCTATCCTTCTCTCAACCCACTTAATTTGGAGTCTTCATCCTCCCCTCATTTTTGTCTCCATGAGATCGTTTGTCTTTCCATGGAATCCACCCAGTTTTTGGTGCCATGGAGTAATATAATGTAATGTAATGTGTGAGATTCTTAGAGTAGCGGTAATAATTGCCACGAAGACTACTACAGTACTGTAACACAAAGTCTTAGTAATCTAATCTAATCTAATCTAATCTAATCTAATCTAATCTAATCTAATCTAATCTAATCTAATCTAATCTAATCTACTGTAGAGCTAATACAATTCCAAACCAATTTTGTGAAGTTAAGCAATCGGCGCAGCTGCAACAATCGGAACATCCGCCATGTGTTGACTTATAACCAGTGATTTCATAGATTAGACAGTGGAAAGTGCTACTTTTTCCACGGGGTTTGGTTTTCAAAGTTCTGTTGTTTTTGTTCTTCTTCACATCATGATGGTGATAATGATGATGACTACGGTGATGATGATGATGATGATGATGATGATGATGCAGGCAGTAGCAGTAGGAGCAGAGTCTGACTCTTCCACTACCACCCCTGTTGTTGTTGATAATAATAACAGTAATGGTGATAATAGTATTTCATATGGTGCTCCTCCTATTGGCACAGTGCGTCTCTTATTATCCACTTTAGGACCTATTGCCTTCTTATTACTTTCTGCCTATTACAAGGTTGACCTTGAGAAGAAGATCTTACTTGGTCTTATCCGATCAACAATTCAATTACTTTTCTTAGGACATGTTCTACTTCATGTTATCTTCACCTTAACTTCATTACCTCTCATTCTACTCTATCTCTTCTTAATGATTACTATCGCAGCATTAGAAGCTATTGGTAGACAAGGTCGTACCTATCATGGACACTATCAAGATGCCTTTCTATCATGTTTGTTTAGTGGTGGTGGTGTTGGTCTATATGCTAACTTCATTGTCTTTCATCCCACTCCATGGTGGAAACCTGAAGTCCTTATCCCAACCTCTGGTATGATTATTGGTAACTCTGTGTCAGGTCCTGCTGTTGCCATTGAACGTTTATTAGCGGATGTCTTAGATCGTAAACATGAGACAGAAGTACGACTTAGCTGGGGGGCTACAGCATATGAAGCTGTGTTACCTATGGCACGATCTGCTGCACGTGCTGCATTACTACCTCAACTGAACATGCTTGCTATCATTGGTCTTGTTAGTATACCTGGTATGATGACAGGTCAACTACTAGGTGGTACTAGACCTAGTATAGCTGCAGAGTATCAATTAGCGATCTTGTTTCTATTAGTTACAACAAATGTCATATCAACATTAGTTTCGATTATCTTAGCATTAAGACATGGTGTATTTGATATGAAAATGCATAGATTAACACCACATAGGATTATTAAGAGAGAAGGAGGGAAGATGGAGATTGATCGTGTCTTATGGTCTATCTTATCTCAAGGATATCATAATGTTACTAGCCTTTGCTTTGGTCGTCATGGTGGGAATGACATAGCAGCAGGAGGAGGAGGTGGTGGTGGTGGGGGGGGGAGGGGTGAATATAGTCAACTAGATAATATAGAAATGTCACCTTTGAATGAAGGAGGAGGAGGAGGTCGTACAGGCTATCAAATCGAAACAACTACTACACGACCTTATGAGATCTTAGAAGAAGCTGTTGACTTACAACTTCATTTAGAACAAGTCAATGTATTAACAGCTGGACTGACTCTCTTTGGTGTCGATGGATTGTCTCTCATAGTGAGACCAAATGAGATCATCACGTTAGAAGGACCATCAGGATTAGGCAAGACAAGATTGTTACGTGCTATTAGTCAATTAGATGAACTTCATGCGGGGTCATTGTGTTATGGTTCTAGTCAATGGTTCCATGCTATCCAGTCAGACAACAATAATAGCCTTGCCATGCCAAGCCAATGGACTGTACCGAAATGGCGATGCAGAGTGATCTATGTACCACAGGTTAGTTAACACACCTCCTCCTCCTCCTCCTCCTCAGTTGTTGTTGTGATTGTTGCTATTGTCTAACGCTGTGTTGACACTGTTGATCCCATTGTTAGGCTCTTCCACCATTAGATGGTTCTCCTAAAGATCTAATCAAAGTTCTTTGTCAATATGAATCACGACAATTAGATGGCCAGACACAAGTTGTTCTATCAGGTACATTATGCTATGCTATACTATGCTATGCTATGCTATACCTGTGTATATTAAACTATGCTGTGTTATGTTATACTATGTTATGTTAAGCTATACTATGTTATGTTAAACTATACTGTGCTACGTTATGTTACACTATGTTTACACTATTACTATGCTAGTCTATCTTATAGACTATGTTATACTGTACTATGTATGCTATGCTATGCTATGGTGTCGTCTGCTAATGACATGGGACACGTTGTATTCATGATTATGATTAGAGTTGGAAGAAGCTTGTCTAGAGTTGGAAGTAACTCTTGGCTTGAGAGAAGGATTGATGGACGAGTCTTGGGGGAAGATGTCAGGAGGAGAACGACAACGAGCAGCTATTGCTTGTGCTTTGTTGTTGGTACGAACAACTCCTAGAAGAGTCTTGTCATGCTTGCCATCCACTGGAGGAGGAGGTGGTGGTGGTGGTGGTGGAGGAGGAGGAGGAGGAAATGGAAGAAACCCGCTGTTTGTATCAGAGCAGCAGGAGGAGAAGGGGGAGGAGGAGGAGAGATGGAAGTCTGTTCGTGAAGCTGTTCTCCTACTAGACGAGCCTACCGCCGCTTGTGATGTAGAGACGACACTTCGTGTAGAAGAAGCCTTGAAGAGAAGTGGAGCAGCGATTATCATGGTGACTCATGATGAGCGACAAGCGCTGCGCATGGCACACAGACGCATTCTGTTGACCTCCTCCTCCTCCTCTGCTGTGGCTGGTGCTAGTGCTTCACCTGCTGAATGTGTTTGAAGGTCAAACACACACACACACACACATCTTTACAATGAGAACTATTAGAACAAACAGTGTAATAGCAAACGTTTGATTTATTATTGTTGTTTTGATGTCATACTAATTGAAGCTTAACAAACTACAGTACAGTAGTACCCAACTCGCATTAATCGAGTTGAAATCCATTTTTCTCTATTAGAAAGTCCAATATTGTCAACACCTTGTTTTTCCGTCATCGAACCATTTTCAACCCCGCGCAACACACAAAGAGCAGCGAAGTTTGCTCAGTGAGGAAGAAAGGTTTCAACCCTATTAATACGAGTTTTGTAATTATACGCGACAGGTCAAAATCCAATGGAAATTGTCGTGAACAAGAAGAAATCCAAATGGGATAGTCTATGATAGTAGACTATGACTTCTTCTATCTTCCTCTCTCTTCCTCTCCTTCTTCTCCTTCTTCTCACCCTTCAACAAGGGTTAGGAAGACTTCCCCGATATACAATCGATCCTTTTCTTCTCAAACTTGTCAATGAAATGCTTCAATCTTGTAGTAGATCTACTACTAGTGGTAATAATGTCAACGTCTCCTCCTCCTCGGTCAGCTTCATCTTGTCAGACCTTCAACAACAATCTGCTTATCATTACTCACGCTCTATGGAACTCTTTGCCTATCAATACTTTGTTGAACAAAGACATGCTAACTTGCATTACATCCCTTGGCATCAACAACAACAGAAGGAGAATGATGGTAGCGACAACAATGTGTTGGAATTTGTGCCATTGTTACCACTTGACTGGCTGCGACAACGTCAACCAATAGCAGCAGCAGCAGCAGGTGGAGGAGGAGGTGGTGGAGGAGGTGGTAGTGGTAGTGGTAGTCAACCTCCTCCTGCTCCTCCTCCTGCTTGCTCTTACAAGACCTGGATAGACCATCTAGTGACTGTGACTGACTATCTCCTTCAACGTGATCGACACCGTCTACTACCTCTCTTATCACCCAGTCAGGCTAGTACTACCAGTCTGAGCCCATTAGCAGTGCTAACACATGCTAGACTACCTATCAAGTTTATGATAGCAGGAGGTGACTATCTACGAAGTCAATGGGCTAGTAACGGGTTAGAAACACAGCAGAGAAGAGGTAGTGTATGGCAGAAGGTTACCCTTCTGATTCAATCGTTAGTCATTGGTCATCCACAGAGATGGATGGAATGTCCAGATGTCTTTCGTAAACCATTCAGATATGTTGTGGAGATGCCCTTTGTAGTAGGTCCACCTCCTCCTCCTCCTCCTCCACCACCTCCTCCTCCTCCTCCACCTAGTAGTAGTGGTAGTAGTAGTGGTAGTAGTGTGCGGTACTATCCGCGGATAGTGTTTGTAGGTCAAGTACCCCCTGAACTACCTCTTTACTATCAAGATGATCCAGATTGGCTATGTTCGTTACGAAATACCTTATATCGAGTTAGTCTATTACGTAACGACACCCTCTTCGTTAACTTGACAACGCACACTCTGTTACACACAGGCTATACAGAGGTAGCAGCTCGACTTGACAAGGTACTACCAGTAGATCATGCTACCCTTTGTATCATCTTACCTGCGTCATCTCAGAGCTACAGCACCTCCTTGCTCTACGAGGTAGTGCGGCGAGGGTGTGTGCCTGTGCTAGTGAGTGACTGGCTAGTACCCGCCTTTAGCTTTTTGTTACCTTGGCAACACTTTGCTTGGCGAGTACTAGAGAAAGACTTGCGTGAACAGCCTGAAGTTGTGTTAAATCGATTGGTTGCCTTGTTGGGTAGTAGTGGTGGTGGTGGAGGAGGAGGAGGTGGTGGTGGTGGAGGAGAGGTAGAGAAGAAGAGGAAGCAAGCTGAACTTCATCGCCACTTGTTGAACTACCAGCCGGTGCACACCTCCTCGTCTATCTACCGCTACTACCTCTCCTTACACAAACACCGCCCACAGCAGGAGGAGGAGGAGGAGAGGCAAGGGATGGTAGTGTTACCTCTGGACATGGCTATGCTGGAGATCTACCACGCCTTGAGACAGCCAGACTACCACCTACCCTGCGAGAGGTACCACTCCTGCTACCACCCTCCTCCTCCTCCTGCTGCTGCTGCTCCTCCTCCACCATCTGCTAGCTCTAGCAAGAAGAAGACGACGAGTGGTAGCAGTAGTGGTAGTGCGGCCGCGGCGGTCTATCAAGTGCCCCCGCTAGCTCTCCCTCCCCCCGGCACTACCCAAGGGGTGGCGCTACCCCCTCTACCACTACCTCTTCTACCTTCTTCAAGTAGCAGTGTGTGTCGATTGTCAGGACATGCTAAGATGGTCTACTTCCTGCAGTGCACACGTCTTCTCTGGCCGAGTGGTAAGACGGTACTAGCCTTCACTGAGGAGGAGCAGGAGGAGGAGGAGGTGCGCTACCTGCTAGCCTTCCACCACCTTCAGAGACCTGAAGGATGGAAGCCCTTCGTCTGGCCTCCCCTCCCTCCTCCTACCCATCCCTCCTCCCAGAAGGGGGTCTACCCCACGGGGGTAGTCGACCTGGACCAACTACCTCTACCTCTACCTTGAACACTACATCAACCACTACCTTATTAACGCTCTTATTACCTATATAGTCACTACTTCAGTAGTGCTACCCACTACTAGTATACTACACTAGCACTACCCACACTACCTCCTCTACCTCGTGCATCATATATACTGTATATTGTATATTGTATATATAAAGTGTATACTAGTATATAGATCTAATGTATATATACAGTGTATAACAGTACTGTATATACTGTACAAGTATAAGTATTGTATATACACTACACTATACAGTATATACAGGCTCTCATCGGGGCGATGCAATGTCCACTTAAAGTTTACATTGCCGATGTGGGGGCGATTTGGCGATGCACCATTATTCTCACCGATGACTGTAATCCTGGTAATGACAAAAGTGGGGACTTGACAAAAGAGTACTGAGTATACAAATGGTATAGCCCCGCGCTGTCGTTTCACGCAATGTACTAGTAGTATTACCACAGTTGCAAACTCTGAGAGTGTGAAACTATTGCGCGGGGCTGGCAGTCGTCATATGGTCTACAACTTTTTTCGTTTTTCGGAGTTTCGGACGCGTTTCCGTAAAGTTAAAGGGGTATAAAGCGCGTTTCTGACCTTGTCTGCATACAGCAGATTAGTTTATTCCCCACCCTTTAGACCACACAACAGTTTTGAGTGTCCGAAACTCCGAAAAACGAAAAAAGTTGTACAGGACCATGGCTACAAATAACCGTGTGCATTCAGATTGCCGATTTCAGTCTCTCTCTGACTTGGAAATTTTCCTTTTCAGCCAATTTTCATTGGCCCGCAATGGTAAATTGGACAGATAATCTTGTAACAAAACTTTTAGAGATTTTGCTTGAATTAAAAGCACAAAAAGAAATTTCTGAAGATAATTCTATTCATGCTACATCATGGAAGAAAATCTGGTTACTTTTCAAAGAGCATTTACCTGAGACAGAAGGGAGTAGTGAATGGAAAAAGGAATCACTCCAGAGTAAATTACAAAATCTAAAGATGAAATACACCGATCTCAACAAAATCTTGTCCTTTTCTGGAATGGAATGGGATGCAGAAAGTTGTAAACCAATTGCTTCTTCTGATTCTGTCTGGTCTGCTTATGTTGCAGGCCAAGCAGAAGCACAGAAGAAGAAGATGGAGTGGTACACAAAACATTCTTTCCCACATTATCTACTGCTGAAAGAGTTTTTCAGCGGAAGAAGTACAGCAACAACTGCTACTAGAGAGGAGGGCTCCTCCAGCAGGAGTAGTACCGCTGTAATGTCATCTGCAGAGCATTGTCCAGCAGAAAGTTCTACTACATCGACTACATCGACTAGTACTTGTAGTAGTAGTAGTAGAAAGCATAAGAAGAGAAAATTAGAAGATCTTCTTCCTTCTCCTCCTCCTCCAACAACGACAACAACAACAACAGGAGAAGATGTTGTTGGACAGAGAGCACTAGACAAGTTCAAAGCCTCGTCACACTACATGGAATACGATGCAAGTAGAAGAATCCACATCAAGAGCATTCTATCGATGATTCCTGTCAAAGGAGCTGTAAACTGGGCGCTGCTCTATGTCAATGCTGACGGAGAAGAGGAAGAAGCACTGACTCTTAGTGAAATAGCTGCGTTGAAGCTACCCAATACATGGCGGAGGGAGTGATTTACCCACAACATCTGTTTAGCAATATTGTCTCTCCACATTTTGATTCCAGCAGCAGCATCATCGTCTTGTTCTTCTTCCGGTTGCTCTTCTTCTCCCTCTTGATGCTTTCTCTCCTCCTAGTTGTAAGTGGCCAATACAGCCCATACAATCTGTACTTGCTTGTCATATCGTAGTCGAAGCGGTTAGGAGGAGCACCACGGGTAATGATGCCTATTGTTCTTTCAATAACATTTCTTAAGCTGGAGTGCCTTGTTGAACAATAGGCTACATGTTAGTAGTAAGATGTGCACTGTAACTGTTGCGGTCTGTGTAGCTGTAGTTAGTTTGTTAAGTTAATTTTGTGTGTGTGTGTGTGTGTGTGTGTGTGTGTGTGTGTGTGTATGTGTGTGTGTGTGTTAGTGTAGTGTATAGAGGATTCATTCCTAGACTAACTTAACTCTAACTTAACTCTAACGGTTAGACTAGTCTAGTCTAGGTATTGTAATCAGAGTGTGTGATCTATCTAGTCTAGTGTAGTGTAATATATCGTACATGTCAATAGTATAGTATGGATGGAACGCTACACTACACTACACTACACTACATTGAATTACACTACACTACTACATCCCCTACACTACACTGCACTATGTGTGTACTAACGGTCATGCGGAGAGGTAGTCAAGCTGCTACTATTAGATGACAGTCGATTAGTGGACAATATAAATAGTTGTTGTACTCTTAATACAAGCAGTAGCTGTTTGTGAGTAGTCCAGTAGCAGGAGGAGGAGGAGGTGGTGGTGGTGGTGGAGGAGGAGGAGGAGGAGGAGGGTAAGATAGATTAGTTATTTACAGCTAGAATAGAACAGATTAGTGGTAAGAGGTCTACAGAGTACGTCTTGAAGTGGTAGTGGTAGCAGGAGGAGGAGGAGGGGAAGGCAGGTAGTCGTCATAGTAGTCCTCCTCCTCCTCCTGCTCCTCCATACCTCCTCGCTGGATGAAGTAAGCCATGAGGTCGATGAGGTTCTGCATAGCTACCTCCTCCTCCTCCTCCTCCTGCTCCTGCTCCACTCCTCCTCCTCCTCCACCACCACCTCCTCCTCCTCCCCTCATCTCCGCTAACTCCATCTCCTCCACGAATAGCTCTCTGTCAAGCTCGACGAGTCCCTCGAGGGTCATGGCCGTTAGCCTTCGCCATCGCCTGGCCAGTCTAGCCGCAGCCTTGGCTACCTCTTCGCACTCCTTGCAGTCCACCTCCTTGGCCAAGCTCTGCCTGGTTAGCTCACTCACGACAGCTTGAAGACGATCTTCACTTTGTTGTTGATAACGACGAAGTGATGAAAGCGTTCGTTGGGTAGCAGCTGATGACTCCATTTACTAGTGAGGGGGAAAGTCGGAAATAGGGAGGTTGAAGTCGACTTTACCGCTGTGGAAAATCGATATTTGGGGGTAGTGATATGAGGGAGGGGAAGTTGACTTTTGAGAGATTGAAGTCATCCTCTCTTCTTAGAAAAGTCGATCTTCCTCCTCACAGAGAGAACATGAGATTGAAGGTGTGAGGCGGAAAAGTTTGAAAAAGAGAAGTTAAAGTCGATTTCACCGCTGTGGAAAGTCGATCTTCCGTCTGAGTGAGAGGGTGAAACGTGAAACGGTTTCTTCTCTCTCTCTGTCTCTGTCAGAGGAAAGATCGACTTTTCTAATCGTATAAGTGTACTTATATCTCCCAAAAGTCTACTTTCCCCCCTCTCTGTACCCTATCCCCATATACCCTATACTATCAAGTCTAATATGGTAACAACAACAACGGCTAGTCATGCTTCTCTACCCAAAGAAGGAAGTCATCGTGTTCTAGTGGAGGCAAGATCTAGTCGACCTCTAGGAGAGATTAAATTTCATCGCAAGTACCCCTCCTCCTCCTCCTCCTCCACCTCCTCCTCCTCCTACCCGGCCACCAATCGAAATGACCCTGACAAAGCTACTATCACTGCTGCTACTATCGCAACAAAGATGCTTGTAGATGGCTATGTTCAAAGCTATGTTGACTTCTACCACCTCAGTCATCGCTATGAGACTACCACTACCACCGCAGGAGGAGGAGGAGGAGTGGAGCAGCAGGAGGAGGAGGTGGTAGTGGAGCAGCAGCAGCAGCAGGAGGAGGAGGAGGAGGAGGAGGGTAGTACTACCATGATCACTATCCCTCTACCTGACTTGCTCTTCCTACGCGATCAACTCATTCAAGCAGAGGTAGCACGTCGTCGTGGTAACACTTCTCAAGTCTATGAAGCCTATAGTCTACTAGCTTCCTTCTATGTTGACCATCATGACCTCAAGACGTCATTCTTCTTCCATGAGAAATGTCTTGAAGTCGCTCAACTCACCAATGATCTTCGAGCAGAGATGGCAGCACATCATGCCTTAGGATGTCTTCATCAGATGATGAATGATTATCAAGGAGCTAGACTATTACATGAGAAACATGAGTTATTAGCTTTGTCAATGGATGTAGTAGAAGAGGTAGCAAAGGCGAATGCAGAGTTATATAAGGTATACTTGTATCTAGCGGAGAAGTTAGAACAAGAGGAAGGAGGAGGAGGAGGAGGTGGTGGAGGTGGTGGTGGAGCAGGAGGTGATGGAGGTGGTGGTGGAGGAGGAGGAGGAGGAGGTGGTGGTGGTGGTGGTGGAGGAGGAGGAGAGGCACTAGAGATGTATCATAAATGCCTTGAAGCTGCTAAGAAAAGTTGGCAAAAGTCTGCAGAAGCTGAAGCTAACGGTCGTATTGGTAGCTTACTACTCAGTCAACACCATGTTGAAGAGTCTGTTAGCTACTTGAAGCAGTTCAGCCAGCTAGCTGGTGATCTCGGCCATGCAGAGAGTCGTTGTCGTGCTTGTACCTCTTTGGCATTGGCTTATGATCTACTGGGACAAGAAGAGAAGGCCCTAGCAGAGCTAACACTCGTCCATTCCATCTCAGAACAAGCTGGGGACCTCTTCTTACAAGCACAAGCTTGTCGTGCATTGGGTACATTATATAGTAAAGTGAAGAGAGAAGAAGCTGCTGTTACCATTTTACAGAAACACTTCTCATTGTTACGAACACTATTACAACAACACACTAACACTGCTACCTCTGCTACTAATAAGAAACCCTCCTCCTCCTCCTCCTCCTCCTCCACCTCCTCCTCCTCTGGAGAGGATGAGAAGAAGAAGGTAATCACTTCGATTGATATGGACCTTGCTAGAGCCTATATTGGTATTTCGAAAGGTAATCTCATGTTAGGAAAGTATCTACATGCAATTGATGTTGATTTGACTGCTTTATTGGATTGGAAGCTAAATCGTACAGAATTGGTACTCATACCACCTGGTGGAGGAGGAGGAGGAGGAGGTGGTGGAGCAGGAGGAGGAGGAGAGAAGATGAAGTCTGCTACTTCGTCTGCTAAGATGAATAGTGGTAGTCGTGGTGGTGGTAGTGGTGGTAGTGGACTACCAGGTAGTAAAGGAGAAGGGAAGAGTCAGGAGGAGGTGGAGGAGGAGGAGGCTAGAGCAGCGGAGGGAGATCTACCTCTTGTCAATACCTCTCAAGATGGAGAAGAAGAAGACGCTGCTGACGTCTAACACTAACCTACTGCTACTAAAGTCATCCTGCTGCTATCTGTGTGTGTGCGTTGTTGTTGTTGTGGTAGAGGTAGTGTCAGAGGTAGTGGTGTAGTCTGGTAGCATGTGTGTGTGTGTGTGACGGTGTGTCGACTGATTACTACAGTAGACTACAGTACCACTCCTCTCATCCCACCATTACCATTACCACTACACCTTATCATACCTTGTTACACTATACTACCATGTTATGTTAAGCTATACTAGCTATGTAATGCTAAACTATACTAGCTATGTAATGTTAAGCTATACTAGCTATGTAATGTTAAGCTATACTAGCTATGTAATGTTAACCTATACTAGCTATGTAATGTTAAACTATACTAGCTATGTAATGTTAACCTATACTAGCTATGTAATGTTAAGCTATACTAGCTATGTAATGTTAAACTATACTAGCTATGTAATGTTAAGCTATACTAGCTATGTAATGTTAAACTATACTGTGCTGTGTAATGTTAAGCTATACTAGCTATGTAATGTTAAACTCTGTAAAGTTAATGGGGTGACTACTCTTACAAGTTAATTCAAAACAATACTAGCTACCCTTTCACTTCTTCACTCTTCCTTGCTTTGCTGACTAACGGCTAGTTTTCCATTCATCCCAACACACCACACAGTCTACTAGTCACACTGCTACTACTACTAGCACGCACACATGACACACACAGGGTAGTAGTTCTAGTCCACAGCTAGACAGTCAAGGCAAGGGTAGTCAAAGGTTAGTGTTTAGTCACAGAGGATACATAGCAGTATCATAGTCATTGTTAGTCATTAAGTTGGAAAGCTTGTTGTACTTGTTGAATAGCAGCACGTGTTGCATCACCTTCCGTCTGTTGACGTAAATGACTCATTGGACCATGTAGTAACTTAGCTACAATACCTTTCGTTACTTTTTCAACAATTTCCAAATCTTTTGCTGATAATGCAGCAAGTTTCTTCGCAGCTTTTGCCATTTCTTCTTGTCTTAATCCTTCTGCCTTCTCTTGTAACTTTGTAATCGTTGGAATTGCACCTAATGATTGTTGCCATAGACGGAATTTAGCTAATTCATCACGTAAGATGATTTCAGCTTCAATCATTTCACGACGTCGTTTAGCAGTATTACGTTCAACAACAGCTTTCAAATCATCCACATTATAACATCTTGCACCATCAACTAATGAACAATCAGGATGAACATTACGTGGTACAGAAATATCAACAAATTGAACATGACCAGGTCGATTACGACCAATTAAAGCTTTTGCTAATGGTTCAGGATCAATAATTGTGGTAGTAGCAGCAGTAGAAGGATAAACAATATCACTTTCACGTATGACATTCCACATTTCATCCATTAATTTGAAATCTAATTTCAATTGTGGGAATTCATTTTGTAATTCAATCACACGTGCTGGTGAACGATTCACAATGGTTACTTCTTCTACACCTTGTGTTTCTAAATGAATTAATAATAATCTTGCCATTTTTCCTGCACCAATAATAGCAATTTTAGCATCTTTCATACCGGTTGTAATCTGGCAATCATCAACTAGTTTAAAAGCAGAAAATTCTGCTGCAGCTGAAGAGATCGAGACTGCACCTTTGGCAATACCTGTCTCTGAACGAACACGTTTACCAGCTGAGACAGCAGCATTTAATAGTCTGGATACAACTTTACCACCACTACCTGCTTCTTCTACACCATGTTCATATGCTTTCTTGACTTGTGCTAAGATTTGTCCTTCACCAACAACAAGAGAATCTAAACCTGCTGAAACACGTAATAAATGCCAAATTGCATCTTCACCACATAACATGAAGAGATTACGACGAAGTGTTTCTTCATCTAATGTTCCACCCGTATTTTGCTGTAAGAAGTCAATAGCATCACGAATGACAGCATATTGATTCTCACCAGAGAGATAAATCTCAAAGCGATTACAAGTTGATAAGACAGAAGCTTCAGCAATGGAATCATATTCACATAGACGAGCAGAAGCATTATTCCAAGCATCTTCTGGGATTGCTAACTTCTCACGTACTTCAACACGTGCATTATGATGAGATAGACCTAAGACAATGACTTCTAAAGCATCCGTTGTTCTCTTCTTTTTCTTCTTGTCTTTGTTCGTATTCGTGGTACCACTTCCATTAGCACTACCACTACTAGAAGACAATGTGGAAGAAGTAGATGGTCCGTCAGAGTCAATAGGTTGATCAGCAGTAACAAGATGATGTGTCATAGTCTGTGCATGAAGTTCCATGTTCATTAGACGTTGTAATTGTGGGAAACGACGATAATACGTGGACATGGAGACTTCATCTCGTACACTACGACGACGACCACTACCACCACTACCTCTTGGGATCGTCAATGAAGTAGCCATGAGAGCAGTTGGTTGACTGAGTAAGTGACGAGCCATACGGAAAGGACATTTCCCAGTCTGGAAGGTCTTGGCAGAAGAAGCAGTTCCTTTAGGGGAAAGAGAATAAGTTACAGGGTTTTGTAAGAGAATGATAACATGCAAAAGCATTAATCCCCAAATAAAGAGGTAATTAAAAAATGTTGACTTCGTAACAGAAAACATTTTTATTATTATTATTATTTTTTGGTTTTTGGGTTTCTCCGTTTTGATCAAAAAACAACGACAACAAATTCTCTTCTTCTAAAAATTATTGAAGAAAGAGTAGCAGTCAAAGAGAGAGAGAGACAGAGAGAGAGAGAGAGAGCAAGAGATAGGAATAAGAAGATGCAAGAAGAATGCAAAAGACTTCTTTCTTCTTCTTCTTCTTCTTCCTTCAAGCAATCAATTGTTACGCTCAAAGGCACTGCGAAGCGCAGCTTTGCACCTCAAGCAGGATTGCGGCTGCAACTCGGACCAAAGGCGAGAAAACTGAGTTATTAGTCGATTGAATGTATTCGAAAAGTCACTTACACTTCCCCCACCTCCTTTCAACCTCTTCGCTGAGCAGAAGGCGGAGGAGGGAAAGTCGGAAATATGGAGATGAAAGCAGCATAATGTTAATAGAGAAGTCGATATTCATAGAAGAAGGGTTATTAGATTGTTCTTAATCATCTTCTTTTCATATGATGTCCTCATATTGCAACTTGCGGCATGGATCCTTCTCCATTGAGCACTATGAGAAGCTGTGGTATGCAATCCAGTTAACCTCAAGATTGGTTTAATTGGCAATAAGAAGAAATTTAATCTTAAAATGGTGATAACAGATGAATTAAGAAAGATAAGACAATCAGAACAAACATGTTCTATCATCTGTGCAACATATATACAAAAATGCTACAAAATATGGCATATAATTCAAGCTCCACTAAATGCGTTTCAAGCCTCCTGTAAAGTACTTGTTGCGAGGCATGAAGGAGAAGAGAGAACCTCCACAAAGCACATAGAAGGCCAAGAAGACAATAACAACAAATAAAGGAGCTACCACCAACACTAACTTCAGAGCTCGTTTGCCTACATGCTCTCGCTGCGGCTGCTCTTGACTGCCAGGTGGTAGAAGACGAATCTCCACATCATAGACAATATCTTCCAAAAAGGTATCCACAGCTTGAAATACCGACCACAACTCTTTGCCATAGTGCACATGAGCTTCATCTTCCTTTCCAGGATTGACCGAAGGATGTTCCTCGTTCCTGTCCACAACAACATCTCTAGGTGGTGCTATTTCACCCTGGATGTCGGCAGAAGAAGAAGCATCGATAACTAATTTAGTGTAACTTGAAGAAGGATAACTGTTCAACATTGCATGATCAACCAGGAACGGCAGATTTCGACCTCCACGAGTCGCCACTTCAGAAGCCAATCCCCAAACATCACCTGTAGAAACCTCGGGATCTATTCAATATAATGAAATCATTGTGAGGTGAGTTACAACACCGTACATCAAATGTAGCACATAAAATATAACAATAGATAGGCTTGTAAAGATATATCTGTCAGAATGTTGGGACCAGTCGTCGACATTATATTTCAGGTGAAAGATGGTGATTGAGGTTGTGTGTTCCTCATCCAGATATATACTATACCATACCTACATATCGCATACACTGACAGAAAGATCAGTATTCTCACCTTCATCGTAGTGATAAGACACCCACTGCAAGGCTTTGCAACGATCAGCAACAACCTTACGATTCGACAGATCTATCCCTGTGAAGACTTGTAACTCTTTCCACGATCTCTTTGTACCCAATCCATAACGTGAAAGGTCTTGCAGAGCCTCTCTATTCCTTCCTTCTTCGCCAAGCAAGTATCGCACTCGTCGGAGTGTATTCTCATAGAGTTGGCGTCGATAGGGCGGATTTCGACCACGCGTTGACCATTCAGATGGGGCTATGACAGCATGCTGCTCGGTATTTACCAACGAACCAAGTGCATCATATCGTTTCAGTGTTCCAGGTAATTTCTTCATCGTGTTCTGATAGTCATGATAGGCTAATACTTTAGATGGAGTATAAACATCGTATCCATGAGTCCACAGCCTGAGAAACACAACACATTTAATTTCAAAAAACCGAATCACAAATATATGCAGAAGGGCACGTAATTGTTGGCAAGGGTGTTAAGCACAAGTAGCACTCAGACTAACAGGAAACGTATCAGGAGAACAAGTCTCCAAACACTTTAGCTCATTGCTATTCACATCCCGTTCTCTCCAAGGATGCAGCATACTACTGGAAATAGCCGGAAGTGTTACAAATCACGCTTGACTTCCTTTTAAAGCCAGCAATGACTTTCTACACGATAAGCTACGCCATATATTGTAGTACAAGACCGGAGCAGATAACGAACGTACATATGAATAATCAAGAATTTGGTTGTCCTCACAGTGCTACTGTACTACTCTCACTCACAAGGTAAAATATACTTGATACAAAATGCTACAAATATGATTGTCTGTCAGAATGTTGGGACCAGTCGTCGACATTATATTTCAGGTGAAAGATGGTGATTGAGGTTGTGTGTTCCTCATCCAGACAAGCATAAATAGCATCCAGCAGCAATATACACACAGTTTAAACAGTTAACCCTACCTTGCAAATTTGACGAAATCATCTCCATCAAACAGATATAAGAGATTAGGATCGTTCAAAGCTTTCTTTTCCGCATGACAACGTGAAAAGGCGAATGTCGAAGAGTACAGAGGAGCAAGCAGCGGAGAGGTCAAACCCTTCGCCTCACAAGGCGGAAGATTGACTACCAATCCATCACTATAGAAGCAGCACATCACAAGCAACGAGTTAATCTCTTTTCCAATATAAACAAAAGAATAGGCATTATCATTCATTGAATAGGCAGTGGATCAGCTGGACAGATGACAGTCCGTCCAGGGGGTAAAACAAGCTGGTTTCACATCTCCCTCATTTTAAGGGTAGATCAAAGTGAGCTGAGTTGTGTAAGTATCCTCATTTCCACACGGTTTCATGTAATACGTAATACACAGAAAGGGTTTCATTATGCTCACCTATTAAACTCAGCTTGGCAAAGATGTGGAACAGTATCACTATTCTGTGTTTTAGTCACAGCCGAAATGTCTGACGGTTGGAACGAAAGTACAGCATATTCATTATTGATTGATGCAAACATTTCTAATGTTTCAACATCCCAATGTTCTACGAAGTCCATATGAGCATCAATTTGTAAGCAATACTCTTCCGTGCCATCAATTAAACTTGCTTGTAAATGCCGGGCATAATAAGGACCTCTTGCCATTTGATGTGTATATTCTAATACACGAAACTGTAGCTCCTTCTGTTTACAATATTGAGGATAAGCATGACAGAAATCTTGTAGACAGTGAAAACCATCTCCTTCGGTATGAATTTGTTGGACAATACCTGTATATCATATAGTAACATTTTGTTAATGGCATGGCATATCTAAAGGGAAGAGAGAGAGCAAGTAATGAGACTTACCAATTCGTAATCGATTTGGATACTTTGCCTTAGAGAAAAGATTAAATAAAGTTGTTGCACAACGTTGATCACGATAATGTGCAATTCCAACAAAGATTAATGAGGAAGGATCCTTCCAAGACTCAGAGAGAAGAGGAAGGGGTTGGTTAGGAAGGGACGGTGCTTTCCCATCCTCACTATCAACCGCGGGTCTGGAGGGTGGTGGTACCAGACGAATCACTCTGTCATAAGTGTTCAAAACGGGGTCATTTGCAAGCACTTGATAGCAATGATTTAGTAATCCAAGGATAATAGTAATCCATATAGAAAAGATCATACTATTGTGATAGGAAAGAAGAAGGAACAGGTTCGTTCGATGACTAGGAATGACAGTCGATGATTCACTTCCAACAGTTCTCTCACTCACACACTAGTTACTCTCTCTCTCTCTCTCTCTCTCTCTCGTGGTTCAGATCTTCTATCTCTTCTCTTCTCTCACTCTAAATGAGAAGAAAGAATCTGATCGTGTGGAATCAATGAGTGAGTAGATGTATGATCGTATGGTAAGGATGAGGATTTGATTGTGTTTGTGGCGCTCATCGTCCAATGAAGCACCCGGAACCGGGACTGCACACAGTGGTCAAACACCTATTTTACCACTAGGCTTTTATTTTACCCACTTTTGACTTCTCCCTCTCTGTTGTGTTGTTGTTGTGTTGGTCTGCTGGATTGAGCAAGAGAATAAACCAAAACAAAAAAGGAAACGATGAATAGTTTCATCCGCTTACCTCGTATTATTAGTAAAGTCCGACCATTGGTTGCTAGACAACAGCAGCAATCAAGTCGTTCTTTGGTTACCCGATCTCGCCGTGTTTCTAGTGGACATGGCGGTCATGGACATGGTCATAGCCAACCTGCTGGACCATATGATCCTCCTCATCATGCCACTGTCACTGACAAGGCTTTCCTTTTTGGCATTGACCCTGCTCATAAAACTGCTTCTGAAGGCTGGGAGACTATCACAGCCTTGACCTATCTGCTCACTGCCGGTGTCTTCATCACCATCTTCCTCACACGTGACACCGAAGCCTTCAGCGTAAGTCATCATACCTAACACTACATTTTTTACTAGTTTTTTCACTGCATTAATTTTTTTTGCTCATTTATTAATTTCTCTCTGTATATATATATACACCTGTGTGTGCGTATGTGCGTGTTTGTGTGTGTGGCATGGTGTAGACCTGGGCGCGTGCCGAGGCTTTGGCTCGTGAGCGTATCTTGGCCAATGGTGGAGAAGTGGAATTTGGCAAGTATTACTCGGGTCACACTTTCTCGGAGACGGAATTGGATAAGGTGCCTAAGAATGATTATGTGGCATAGATTGACGGCTACAATAGCATTTCTGTAAACAGAAAGAACTCCAATTTCTCTTCTTTTGTCTAGATTACTACCAGGTTAGGGTGCGGTAGTCATGTCTGTTCTTCATACACTACCTCACTATACTATAATATCATACTACCACATCCTCTTCTATCTCCACTTTCCCTTTCTGTTGTCTTCATTGTTGCTTCTTCTATTCTCTCTTTACATTCTGAAGCATAAAGGTAGGATAGCAATCTTCACTAGAATTAACCTATATCTTGCACAAGATGAGAGAATATCGAATCTCTAACCAGTACCTCACTATACTAACTACTGTAGCCATATCATAGTGTGATGGCCCAATGAGTCATCTTAGTGTCATCTTTCTTATCATGTGACAGCAGTGAGTTCAACATGCTATCCTCTTCAAAATGGTCGATTGCTGCCTTACTTACACGTGAGGAGGAAGCATGAGTCATCATCATACAAAGAAAACACTACAACAAAATGACAAAGGGCTGGCTGGCTGGCTGGTATCATAGTCCCTTTAGCTGAGACCAAGGGATCTCTTCCAGGATCCATCCGACTTAGAAGTCTTCAAAGGCGACTTGAGACAACCAATAATGAACTAAGGCATCCTGTTTCATCGCTTCCAAGACATAGTTATGCTTTGGGAGAGAGTAGATGGCTTGGATTAGCAGATCGACACTTAATCCCCCATGAACAGAGAGATCCGCAAGACAATTGGGCCTCTGATTTGCAATGTCGCCTTGCTCTTCCATCGTGAGAAGTCGACGAAGCAGTTGCTGTGCTAAGGAAGGGGTGAGATCCAACTGGTTGATCAACTGTGTGCTCAGAGGAATGAAATGGATTATAGTAGCATTTCGATCATCTTTCAATTCTACATACAGTCCAACTAAGCTTTGTTGATTGTCGAAAGCAGGGAAATAGAGTTGATCTAGAACGATAGGACTGCTGTCTTTAGGACGGAATAAGGTATGATAAGGTACAGCCAGGATGTAATGCACACGCCGTTCTTCTCGTTCAATGTCTCCATCATTACCAACCACGAAGGCATCAGTTGATCGACCTATCGATGGAGGAGGAAGAATAGAAGCATCAAGATCATTATCCAAGAGACTATTCGCACGAGGACGTGTAGAGACCACATTGGACTCTACAATATTAGCTCCACTACTACTACCACCACCATTGGTTACTCCACTATTGCTACCACCCGCCAAGGCCACTAAATGGCGATAGACATGATCATGATAGTATTGTAAAAGCATATCGATGGAATTGTTAGGATTCACAATATTGTAAAGTGGTTGGTTGGTATTGATAAGTCGATTTCCTCCATTGCCTGGACTACTCGAGTTACTACCATTACTATTGGCATTATTATTGGCTGCATAATATGATTGATAGCCAATATGCTTCCATCGCATGGTTTGTAGTTGGTCAAGGACAAGTTCTGTCCACTTCACCACACTGTGTAGATGCTCAGTATGTATGGCAGTAGTGCTACCAGAGCCATCAGGAGCAATGGTAGATGTGGAAGTCGAAGCCTCCAAAACCAAAGGATGTGACAATGGGTCATCCACTAAGCCATCTTTGTCGTTGAGCTTAACCTTCTTCATAGAAGGTGGTGGCGAAAAATCTAAATCAAGACCACCATTCAGATTGTTACCAAATAAATTGCTGTTGCTAGTATTTGACGAAGTTGGGGGCGGAGGCGGTGGGGGAGGAGCATAGAGCACATTGTTAAAACTGGTCAAACTGGCATTACTGAGAGCATGCGGGAGAGTAGAGGAAGGAGGGATGGAAAGACCATGTCCATTGACTGGACCGCCTGCAGCACCATTGGTAAGTATCCCATTCATGTTATTAGCAGCACCATCTCGTAAACGCTTTGTTCGTTTACTTTTCACTTCAATACCAATAGTCTCAGTTGAACCAATATTATTACAAAGAACATTCTTGGATAGATCAACAGAGATCTTAATTTTGAAAAGTTGTCGTTGATGATTCTTACTAATATCATTTATACGTACTTTGACTCGTAATTGACCTGTACTTTTATTTACCAGAAGATTTCCAAAACTATTGGTAGCATTTCCTTGTTGTCCATTAAGGTTATTTCCATTCATAGGTTGAGAAAGTGTAGACGGACCAGTATCAATTAATGTGAGCATGTTAGCCTTTTGGACTACTTCTCCACTGAGATATAACAGTTGAATCACAAGAGGTACATCCAGTCCCAATACTTCCTTATCTGATTCATTTACTAATTTGATTAATAACTCAATACCATGATCTCTTCCACCTTCATCTTTATACCAGACATGTGAAGAGGATTTATCTGCACTGTCTGTATGTAAATCTGTCTTGACCAAAAGGCGTTGAGTGACGACATAGAGTGGTTTACTTGTAAATAACAATAAAGCACCGTCTTCTAACAGACTATTCTGTTCTCCTAAGGTGCCATTGCCATTACGAAGGAGACTGTCAGGTGAAGCACTCCCACCCGTAAGCAAATGAACAGAATTTGGTGGCATGAGAATACGAATAACAAAAATACGATTAGCCGTTTGCAATGCCGCAGGTAAGAAAGTCAGAGAGAAGTCAACGAGTCCATCGGCATCGGCATAAACCTCAGGGGGAGAACAAGACTACATAGAAGAAACACAGCATCGTTAATGGACATTGCTGATGTAAAGAGATGCGAGATGCGACTTACAAAGATATTATGATTGGGTATTGTTGTATTATCATGTCCATTAAAAGCTACTTGTAATTGTAAAGGAATCTTCTGTCTATACACCATAACAATAACAACAGATAAGTTAGAAGAGTGCAAGCATTAACATAGTGTATCACAGTACATGAGAGTGTAATACTAGTAGACACTTACCCACGAATAACTTGTCCATGTCCATCAATCAGATATAACCTCGCATTAAAACTGTGGTTCAGGAATGGTTGATTAGGCAAGCTCGAAGCAAGTTGTAAGCTAAATGGTCCAGTATAGAACGTTGCTAGACTGGACGTTGCCAACGCAGATACTTTGACTCCATCACCAACACTTGGTAAAGCAGTAGATGAGGAAGATCCAGCAGCTGTCCCAAGCCGTGCAGGATGGATCATAATGGATGCTATAGATGACAATGATGATGATGAAGGCTGATTACTAGCAGATCGTCTCCTGAATGAATAATAATCAGTAGAATTCAAATTAAATCAAGTTGAAGACTTCCTTGCAATGGTCTGATCAGAGCATACCCGCAAGACAGCACGACACAGCACAGGTAGAGACACAACAAGCAAAGTAATTCGCTAACAGAGGAGGAAACCAAGAGCAGGTTGTCAACGAAATATGATATCAAACAAAGTAGAGGAACAACAAGATAATATTCGCGGGACAGTGATAGGGTTTGTCTTTACTTCATAAGCTTATCTTCTCAATAGGAGAGGACTCAAATCAGTCAAGTCGCTCAGTCGGTCAGTCAGTCAGTCGTCGGGTAGAGATCAGCCAAGCTGTCAGTGGAAGGCCAAAGAGGCGAAGAAGGAGCAGATCACAGACGATGAAAGAGATGAAATCGTCTTCCAGGCATCTGCTTGGAAATTTCTTCTGCACAGCAAACTCACTCGCTGCACGGTTGTAAATACACAACCCCACGCAGCACAACAATATATTCCCTCAACTTGGTAACAACGGGGTGGAGCGAAAAACGGGTTGTCGACATTTTGAGTGGAATTGCTGAAATCGGGTTAAAACCTGAAGTTTTGCACTTTTACGCTGCTGTGCTCGCAGAGTGTTCATCTTGATCACGGGCATTTGATGGGGTGGTCCAAGGCAGTACAAGTCAACTGACTGGTGGGAATTTTTAAGCAAGTGACCGAAACTGTTCGACGGTGATTTGGTTGGGAGGTAACAATTGCCTTGCTAAAGCCACATCTACCAAACAGATGAAGCTGACTTTGTTCTCTTTGTTCATTCTAGCTCATGTGGTATTCTGCCTCGGAGGGAAAACTCTATGGTTTATGGCCACACAGACTGCTCATGCTTCATACCTTTCTTTCGTTAAAGCTGCACTAAATTCCATGTTGCTCCGGCATTCTGATCAGCTCTACCCTGTCCTTATGCTGGGTGGAGGAAGAACCCATCAAAATGTGACTCTACCCGATTGGCTGACCAAACTAACGAAATCTGGCAAGATCCTCATTCTCCATCGTAACTTGACATTTGTGGATCAAGATGTCATCAACAAGTACCCCATTCTCAATCATCCCGCTTTCCTTCGTTTGGATATTCCTACCATAGTGCCCGAGTTGGCTAAGACACTTCCTCGTTCTCTGAAGTCCAAAATAGACTTCGACTATGCTCTTTACACAGATTGTGACGTCTTATTCTACCCTTCCTTCAACTTGAATGAGTTACCAAAGCCCAAAGTGATCTCACTAGGAGGAGAGATGACGAAAGATGAAATGGCTAATTCTGGTGTGCTTTACATGAACATAAAGGCCATGAGGAAGCATATGGCTGGCTTCATTGAGCATGGGAAGACAGCTAACTTCACATTCGATGTATATGATCAGGGCTATATACTTTCTTATTTCAGAGATAAGCTTCACGTGGCAGAACTTCTTCCTGCAACTTTCAATTGGAAGCCCTATTGGGGGAATTCCAACAAGACTGCAATTCTGCATTTCCATGGCCCAAAGCCAGGGCGTTCTGCTAATTGCTTTTCTAACATGGACAGCAATGGATGTGATAGTCCAATTGTGTCAAAATGTGTAGGGACGCGTATATATGTGGACATATGCAAATACATCACGAACCTGTACCATGTTTCTTCGGATGATATGTCGCTCTCATATGCAAGTGCATTGAGATTATTTCATCACATGGTCTCGTTGGATGTCACTCAGAAGCAGCAAATGAAAAAGCACAATTCTATTTATGGATCGTGGCTATATTAGTGCATTGTGGCAGCAGTTCTGAGGGAAGTGTTCATTAGAACCCTTTAGTCATTCAGTCCTTGATGTACAGTTCTTCCAGTTGTTAGCATATATGCACTGTCGTAGTTGCAAAAACTTGTTAGTATACAACTTAGATCAGTAGATCGATATTGTTGTAGTAGTGGTTGTTAATCAATTTTAGAATGACACAATATAGGTCATGTAGCATATTTTTGGTATGGATTGGCCCTTTCCTGCTTGTCGGTTGTATATCGCGGCGAGGTTGATTGTTTCCATTTTCTCCATAGTCATGATATAATAACAGATTTTGTAACTGTAATTAGAGCCTGAATGCATAACTAAATTCACATTGCAATTCAAGTACGCAGTAAGGAGAAGGTGAATGACAAAGAGAAGATGAGGAAGAGTGAGGTAGAGATGGTCAAGAGTGAAAGGGAGAAGGAGGAGGAGATAGAGGCAGGTGTACATGACCATCCTTGTCCCGATGTTGTGGAGGGTGGGTGAGTATGGTGGTGGAGATGTTGTTATGCGCAGAAGAGATGATAGAGGAAGCGTTGTCATGGAGGAAGAGAAGTTAAGTGTAGTTGTGAATCCCATGTGGGATTTCGATGTGATGTGAAAGGAGATGGTAATAGTAGTAGAGCAGTAGTGAGGAGCAGCTTGGATGTCAGTTCCAATTCTACTCCTAATAATAGCGTGCATTGTTGTTCTCCATATATTTCTCCTGCTGCTTCAGCTTCTTCTTTGTCGTCATCTTCACCCCGTTCCTCCTCGCTGTGCTTCTCTTCGGGCGACTATGTGTTCCGAGTCGCTAATAAGAGGAGTAAGAGGGCCCCTAAATGGGGGTAGGTTGTAGTTAAGTTGGCGTTCCTTGATGAGGACAGCACCCCATCAGATTTTAACAATAAGAAACGCTGGTTATCATAATGAGAGTAGGCCGCTACATCTTGGAAACAGGCTAAATCGGGGAATCTACCGTTGATTTTCAGTTAGTGTTTGTTTTTTCGCTGTCGCTGACCGCCGCTGGATTCCCATTCCCGTGAAGATAAGTTCACCACCTCTCCTAGTTTATTCATCATAACTAAAGGATTTAGAGCTTGTTTCTCTCTCTGCAAACAATCCTCTCCTAACAGACCCGTAACCGGGACACCGAGTCTTGTGGCATATCCAGAATTCATCCTCTAACCGATGGGCCTGACTTTGTTCTATTTGTTCATTCTAGCTCATGTGGTATCATGCCTCGGAGAAAAAACTCTGTGGTTTATGGCCACACAGACTACGCGTGCTTCATACCTTTCTTTCGCCAAAGCTGCGCTCAACACAGTGTTCTGATCAGCTCTACCCTGTCCTTATATTGAGTGGAAGCCATCAAAATGTGACTCTACCCGATTGGCTGACCGAACTGGTCGAATCTGACAAAATCCTCATTCTCCATCGTAACTTGACATTTGTAGATCAAGATGTCATCAACAAGTATCCCATTCTCAATCATCCCGCTTTCCTTCGTTTAGATATTCCTACCATAGTGCCCGAGTTGGCTAAGACACTTCCTCGTTCTCTGAAGTCCAAAATAGACTTCGACTATGCTCTTTACACAGATTGTGACGTCTTATTCTACCCTTCCTTCAACTTGAATGAGTTACCAAAGCCCAAAGTGATCTCACTAGGAGGAGAGATGACGAAAGATGAAATGGCTAATTCTGGTGTGCTTTACATGAACATAAAGGCCATGAGGAAGCATATGGCTGGCTTCATTGAGCATGGGAAGACAGCTAACTTCACATTCGATGTATATGATCAGGGCTATATACTTTCTTATTTCAGAGATAAGCTTCACGTGGCAGAACTTCTTCCTGCAACTTTCAATTGGAAGCCCTATTGGGGGAATTCCAACAAGACTGCAATTCTGCATTTCCATGGCCCAAAGCCAGGGCGTTCTGCTAATTGCTTTTCTAACATGGACAGCAATGGATGTGATAGTCCAATTGTGTCAAAATGTGTAGGGACGCGTATATATGTGGACATATGCAAATACATCACGAACCTGTACCATGTTTCTCCGGATGATATGTCGCTCTCATATGCAAGTGCATTGAGATTATTTCATCACATGGTCTCGTTGGATGTCACTCAAAAAGCAGCAAATGAAAAAACATGATGCTTCTGTTCAAAGATAAGAGTGTGAAGTATTTATGGATCGTGGCTAATGCATTGTGGCAGCATTTGCGACGAAATTGCACCATTTAATCATCTATGCTTCAACAAATGCTTCTACTTTATGCATTCACCCGAGGAAACTGCTGTTGCGACGTTTTTCATTTTCACCATTTTCGAAGAATTCTCAATGGCTACTTCATTAAATTCGCTGAAAGTTTGACCATATATTTGAATGGATATAGAAAACAGAGAAACGGCGTTTGCTGTGCAATATCTGCAATTGAAGCCTCAAAATTGAAATCTAAAAACGGTTTTTGAAATTCGTCAAAAACTGGGATATAGCAAGACACAGTCAACAATGAATCGTCAAACTGCGTCCGTTTGTAGTACTAGTCATGCTTTATCTCTGGTAAAAAAGGATTGCAGCCATGCCTCATAGAATGTCGAGCAAATGTCTGAAGAAGATCAATGGACGCTGAGTGAATTACATAACTTTTAGTGTATTACACACATTTCCCGCGCACCAATACTACTTTAAAGGTCAGAAGTAAATAACCTTTTTGCATTTAAGAGACAAAAGACTTCTAACATTGACAATTGAGGGTACCCAAAACATGTAGCATATCCAACTGATGCCAACCATCTTTTTACCGCCAAATGAAAACAAGTTACACGACTGTAAATGGACTTGGAAAGAAAAACTAATATGATTTTGAAAACTGAATATCAGCATCATTATGCCTCATGCAACTAATCGATTTGGATACGGTGAAAAATGCTGAGTCTTGCTTCCAAAATAGCTTGTTTAACGTGAAAAGAGGGATCTTGATGAAGTTGTAGGAGTTTGAATACTCTTGATTTTTTTAATCAATTGGTGAAAGCACAATAGCAAAAAAGTGTTTTTGAATACTTTTTTTAATGAATATGTTCTTACTTAGATACTGAATCAAACGCAATTGAGATTATTGTATAATATTAACTACATCAAAAGCTATCGACAATAAACATTTTGCCGCAATTTCGCTTTCCCCCCGCGATTGTGATAATAGTTGCATGTAATATTCATACATATAGACCAATCGCTCAAATTTGTTGTAGTGTTGGTTGTTAATCAACCCTCGTGGTGAGGAGGTTGATTGTTCAGATTTTCTCCGTAGTCACGAACTAATAACAGATCTTGTTACTGTAATTATAGCCTAACTACATTATTGCAATTGAAGTGCTGTATTCTCACAAATTGTATGGGATGGTGAAATAGTTGCTTTGATTGGACCTAAACAACATAGTATTCTTGATGGAACTCCAGTTTAGTAGGCGCTTCTAGCCGACAGCTGTTTTTGGCTTGGTTTGTGTGCTGTAGAATGGTCGCATTCTAATTTGCCCTTCTATCACACTTTTTTCGTTTTCGTTGGAAAAAGTCTGTTTTTTAGCAGCCTATCTTTTCGGAGAGATTATCGGAGAATAGTCATAAAAAGCGAGTTATAACGGCCATTCAGCACACACACACACACACACACACACACACACACACACACACACACACACACACACACACACACACACACACACACACAGACACACACACACACACACACACACACACACACACACACACACACACACACACACACACACACACACACACACACACAGGAATCGAAGTCAAAGTCCGTTGATGGTCTATTAATAAATGTCGCTTTACCCATATATTCTCACACTCTGACATATAATTTAGCTTCTACCTTAATTAGAAGCATAAAATTTTTTATTATGCTATTCTCTTTCTGGATGTTGTCATTATCATTATTATCCTTCTTATTGTTATCTACTTACCTACCATCTTCTCTAGGTTCTTTGATATGGAATTTAGATCCAAATAAAATCATGCCTACTATTCTTGTCCTACCATCACCTCATAGCAATTCAATTTCATCTGCTGCTTGTGATCCTACCCGCGCCGGCGATCATGATCAAGACCGACTCTTCTATTGTTTCTTTCTCTATCATTACTCCCATACTATCACAAATATCACATCCCATAGAAAAGCGGATTTTTTCTTCTTTCCTGCCATTGGTTCGAATAAACAATCTTCTTGGAAACAACTTGATGGATTTCTACATAATTTCACAATGAATCACCCTCTAGCACAAGAAGCTCATTTCAATCTGGATAAGACCTTCTGTGTTAACACTTTTCCCTTGGAAACATTTGGTTTACATCATATCAATGTGCTTCGATATGCACAAGATATTCATCATTTCCGATCAGACTATATGCTCACTCCGAATGGTCGTGATGTCTTTATTCCCTATGTTACAGCGCCTCCAGCAAGATCCAACGATCTCATGATTAATGACGATCTGCTTGGTCGGCGCAAGCACGTGCTCATGGCTCCATTGCGGGAATGTCCTGGGCGTGGAGAGCTGTACCGTCTCTTCCGCACTCGACTCTATTCTCACCTGAAGTCACTACATCTCGAGAAGGCTCTCATCTCGAACAATATGACGTCGGTGGAGTTCGATGAAGGGATGGAAAACTCTTTGTTCTGTCTGATCTTACCTGGTGATACCCCATCAACGGCTAAAGTGTATAAGGCGATCTTCCGAGGTTGTATCCCCGTCATCTTCGTGAGCTTTCCAGCCCAGCTTCCTTTCTACCAATTTATTGATTGGTCTTCTTTCTCTTTGATCTTCTACAAGGATGACATTAACTATCCTCGTAAGATCGATGGCATTGTTGAGACGATCTATAGTTTGAGTAGGAATGTGGATGAGTTGAAGAGAATGCGTGTTTCGATGGCTAAGCATGCAGTGTTATTTGACTACAGTCGATGGGAGTGGCCTAGTGTGTATCATTTGTCTCTATTGTCACTACAGGCAGTAGTTTTCCGTGGTAGCAAGTTGATGTCTAATAACTAAAAATATCTTACAAAAACTATCTTAATAAAAATGTGTAACTAAACTTACAAGCGTTGTATGTGAAAAGTCTTAATGTTGATGTACTGCTATTTTCCCCAAGATATTCTCTGTGAAATACATATCTCTTTCATAGAGACCCACAGCAGCAGACAAAGTGTTTGGGAAGGGTGAAAAGAAGAATGCATGAGGGTGAACAAACGCACGAATTGAAAACGTGACAGTGGTCGATCGATAACAGGCTAGTTTCGACAAGAAGAAGCAACAAAGAGGCGAGAAGGAAGAAGAAGAGGATTTATCAACCTGACTCAGTGGATACTTAACTTGCTCAGAGAAAACTAAGTTTGGCATAGTAACTGGGCAATAATGACCGTTACTACTGCCTGTAATGAGATAATAACGGATAATGATCATATCATATATTCGACCACAGTGGAAGCAAACTGCCGTTCAGGTATTCGCGTGCTACTCTAGCACTTAAAAAGAAGCTCACATGTTAAACTCTGAAAGCGCGCATCTTTCATAAATATGCTTCATAGAGATTTGAGTAGCCGATACCGTCGGTCAGAAGTTCTGACCAAATTTATTTTTAATGCTGTCCAGCCCACACTATGCCATTATTATCGACTACTCCAGACAGCATCATCACTACTACATCTAGCATCACCATACTCCAAACTTCAATCAGGCGGTATAGTATCTCAGACGATGAGATGTGATATAACCTCTCATAACCCAATGTCACCATCTACAAGAATACAGAGATATGTAGAAAGCTAACAGTAAAATGGTGTGAATGCATGCTAAGCTTGGGCAAGCACCAGCATGTGCAAGGTCCTACACATCTCTGTGGTCAAATAGGAATCAATCGCTCCCAAATCAAGACAAAGAGAACGCAAAATGACCACAGGTATAATGCCTCGATCGATTGTCTCCACCAATCTCTCGGGGAAGGCAATGAACCTCGTTTCGATCTAGAAGATTCTCTATCAAAGAAGATCTAATCAAATCAATTCAAAACCACTGCTTCCGATTGTCGACGAGAATAAACAAAACCCAAACCGCGTTCTTTTGGGTTTTCATAGCAATATACGACTTTGAAGTCCATTTCTATAACTTCTGGCTGACGGTCTACCAGGCGATGCTCATTCTTTCTCATGTCGGCGGATGATTTGACCTGGTCTTTCAACAGCGGGGAGCTGGGGATTCGTGGTAACCTGCACCCTCCCCTGGTTGTCTTCCTACTCACATAATGTCCCTCTGCCACAACCAAACCTCATTTGACCTGCTGTTTCAGCCACCAGATGAAGCTGAATTTGTTCTCTTTGTTCATTCTGGCTAAAATAGTAGAGTGTGTTGGGAAAAAGACTCTGTGGTTTATGGCCACACAGACTACCCATGCTACATATCTTGCCTATATTAAAGCTGCGCTAAATTCTGTGTTGTTACGACATTCTCATCAACTCTACCCTGTCCTTATATTGAGTGGAAGCCATCAAAATGTGACTCTACCCGATTGGCTGACCAAACTGGCCGAATCTGGCAAGATACTCATTGTCCATCGTAACTTGACATTTGTGGATCAAGAGGTCATTCAGAAGTATCCTATTCTGAATCATCCCGCTTTCCTTCGTTTAGATATTCCTACCATAGTGCCCGAGTTGGCTAAGACACTTCCTCGTTCTCTGAAGTCCAAAATAGACTTCGACTATGCTCTTTACACAGATTGTGACGTCTTATTCTACCCTTCCTTCAACTTGAATGAGTTACCAAAGCCCAAAGTGATCTCACTAGGAGGAGAGATGACGAAAGATGAAATGGCTAATTCTGGTGTGCTTTACATGAACATAAAGGCCATGAGGAAGCATATGGCTGATTTCATCAAGCATGGGAAGACAGCTAACTATGAATTCGGCGCATATGACCAGGGCTATATACTTTCTTATTTCAGGCACAAGCTTCATGTGGCAGAACTTCTTCCTGCAACTTTCAATTGGAAGCCCTATTGGGGGAATTCCAACAAGACTGCAATTTTGCATTTCCATGGCCCAAAACCAGGGCTGTTAGCAGAATGTTTTGCATTCATGGACAACGATGGTTGTGATAGTCCAAGTATGGCAAAATGCGTGGGCGGAGCTGAAGTGTATTTACACATCTGCAGGTTTGGTAGAGACAAATGCCATGTCTCTATTCATGATATGTCACTCTCATATGCAAATGTGTTGAGAATTTTTTATCACTTGATCACCTTCGATTCGGTTGATAAAGCCCATGTGCACTTGGCTGAGAGTTCCAATTGCAGATATCGTGGATGATATGCATAACGTGTATTCATTTTAATCATTTTGAGGGTCTCAAGAATATATTCTTGAGTTAGATTCACGATACAGGTCTTATAAGATTTGTTATTACTGTAATTGACTTACATGTTGTTTTGTTTAGCAATTGCCTTTAAAAAGATATCTTTTCCATTTTAGACAAATAGGGAGCCACTTCATTTGTGATATTAGGTTTGCAGGTAATATTCCAATTGCAGATTTTGCAGCTGATATGGTTAGAGTTTATAGCTGGTAGTCCACTGTCAGTGGGTAAGTGGGGAAAAGACATGTCAACGGCACCCCGAAAACGAATACCCCGAAACACGAAATGCTGGTACCCGCCCGCCAGGACCTTCCTCTTTTACCCGTCAATTCACACACTCAATTCATAACAATTTAGCTTCCACCTTATTTAGAAGGACAAGTCTTAGACTTTTATTATTATTATTATGCTATCTTTCTGGTCGTCGTTGTTATTTTGTTTGTTGTCATTATTCTTATTATTTGCTTCGCTGCCATACTCTTTAGGCTCTTTGATATGGGAAGTAGAATATAACAATAAATTCATGCCCACCGTTCTTGTCCTGCCGCCCCTTCATACGGATTTAATTCCATCTGCTGCTTGCGATAATCCCACCGTCCTGAGCGAGCACGATCAAGACATAGTCTTCTACTGCTTCTTTCTCCATCATTATTCCCGTTCTATTTTCACAAACATCACATCGCATAGGAAGGTTGATCTTTTCTTCTTACCTGCTATGGGTTTTAAGTATTCATTACCTTTTTGGCAGGAGCATGATGACTTTCTTCATAATTTCACGATGAATCACTCTCTAGCCAAGGAAACTAATTTCAATCTGGATAAGACCTTCTGTATTGACACTTTTCCATTGGAAACGGTCCATTTACATCACGTCAATGAGCTTCGATATGTGCAAGATATTCATCATTTCCGATCAGATTTTATGCTCACTCCGAATGGTCGTGATGTCTTTATTCCCTATTTAACAAAGCCTCCAGCAAGGTTTAATGATCTCATGAGTAATGACGATCTGCTTGGTCGACGGAAATACGTGCTCATGGCTCCATTGCGGGAATGTCCTGGGCTTGGAGAGGTGCGCCGTCTCTTCCGCACTCGACTCTATTCTCACCTGAAGTCACTACATCTCGAGAAGGCTCTCATCTCGAACAATATGACGTCGGTGGAGTTCGATGAAGGGATGGAAAACTCTTTGTTCTGTCTGATCTTACCTGGTGATACGCCGGGTACTGCCAAAGTGTATAAGGCGATCTTCCGAGGTTGTATTCCCGTCATCTTCGTGAGCTTTCCAGCCCAGCTTCCTTTCTACCAGTTCATCGATTGGTCTTCTTTCTCGTTGATCTTCTATAAGGATGACTTGAACTATCCTGACAAGATCGATGGTATTGTGCAGACGATCTATAACATGAGTAGGAATGTGGCTGAGTTAAAGAGGATGCGTGTTTCACTGGCTAAGCATGCAGTGTTATTTGACTACAGTCATTGGGAGTGGCCTAGTGTGTATCATTTGTCTTTATTATCGTTGCAGATGTTGAATCACCATGGCAGCAAGTTTATTACTAATAATTAGAAAGTCTAACTATACTACTCTTGGATGTCCCGCTGATTGGAGGACGGTTTGAATGTTTCGAGTTTGCTTTAAGTTAAATTGTTTGTTCATCTTCATCTTGTTCGACCTTTTCTTGGCAACTAGGATAGATTATAACATTAATAATTAGGTCGTAGTATTATCCTTTATCGCATAGCATTTTAATATATAATAATAACGATTTCTTATAATTTGTTCGAAACACGAAAGACCGTTCCATGGAAGGCTTGGGGAGACACACGATGGGATGAGAAGATTCTACTTTCTCATTGTTATCATGGTCATCAAAATTCCCTTTCTAACTTCCTTCTTTTCCTTGTTTATTTTCTTCCTCCTTCTACTGAATTCTATTTCCTCTTCTCTCGGGATTTCAAACAACAACAATAATAATATAACCTCTCATAACCCATAGTGAGCATCTGCAAGAATACAGAACATGTAGAAAGCTAACAGCAAATTTGTCACTGGATATTGACCCAAATTTGACTTTGAAAAAGCGATATACCGACTTAAAGCAGCATTTCATTTACCATAAGAAGAGGTATGAGAATACGGCATAGAGATGATGTCATCCTTTCCTAGAGTGCTTTTCATCTCGGCAGAATCAGCTGCGATGAGCAAACCGCAGTCATTAAAGCTTCGACATGCACCGGCATTTGTAAGGTCCTCTGTAGATCTATGGTCAAAGAAGAATCAATTTCTCCTAAATTAAGGCAAAGGGGACGCAGAATGATGATGCCTTGATCGATAGAACCAATTATCTCCATGAAAATGAAAATGAACCTCGTTTCCGATTAAGAATATTCTTGATCAAAGAAGATATAGTCAAACTAAGTAAAAAAATCTGCTTCAAATTGTTGAAATAGATACATCTTGAGTTATAAACATTTTCCTTGCACCAACATAATCTGATCGATTTTGCTTGACTCACAATCGGTTTTGAGCAAGAGATTTTAATCACGATGTACGACTTTTAACTCTCTTTCTATCACTTCCTATTTCCAGTAAAAAGCTACGATTTCCACCAATATCACTGCTCCTGCACTGTTTCGATGAAGTGGTTTTGGTTGAAAGAAGCCTTGCCTCCAATCGCATCACCAAAACTCTGCTATGTCTGACAGATGAAGATGACTTTGCTCTTTGTTTTGATTCTTCATCTTGTGGCAGAATGTGTTGGGAAAAAGACTCTTTGGTTTATGGCCACAAAAAATACCCATGCTTCATACCTTACCTACATTAAAGCTGCCCTGACCTCTGTGTTGCTACTGCGGCATTCTGATCAGCTCTACCCTGTCCTTATGCTGGGTGGAATCCATCAAAATACTGCTCTACCCGATTGGCTGACCAAACTGGCCGAATCTGATAAGATACTCATTCTCCACCATAAGTTGACATTTGTGGATCGAGAGGTCATTCACAAGTATCCCATTCTCAATCATCCCGCTTTCCTTCGTTTAGATATTCCTACCATAGTGCCCGAGTTGGCTAAGACACTTCCTCGTTCTCTGAGGTCCACGATCAACTTCGACTATGCTCTTTACACAGATTGTGACGTCTTATTCTACCCTTCCTTCAACTTGAATGAGTTACCAAAGCCCAAAGTGATCTCACTAGGAGGAGAGATGACGAAAGATGAAATGGCTAATTCTGGTGTGCTTTACATCAACATATCAGCAATGAATGAGCATATGGTTGGTTTCATTGAGCATGGGAAGAAAGCTAACTTTGAATTCGGCGCATATGACCAGGGCTATATACTTTCTTATTTCAGAGATAAGCTTCACGTGGCAGAACTTCTTCCTGCAGCTTTCAATTGGAAGCCCTATTGGGGGAATTCCAACAAAACTGCAATTTTGCATTTTCATGGTCCAAAGCCAGCAATGTTTGCAGAGTGTTTTGCATTCATGGGCAACGATGGTTGTGATAGTCCAAGTATGTTGAAATGTATGACTGGAGCTGATCCTTTCCTAAATATCTGCAGGTTCGGCAGAGACAAATGCCATGTCTCTATTCATGATATGTCACTCTCATATGCAACTGCTTTGAGAATCTTTTATCACCTGATCACCTTTGATTTGGCTGAGAAAGCCAATCTGCACAATGGCGTGACCCACAGATAATGTTCCATTTATGATACTGTGGAATGAAGCGCATAATAAAGTGCATTCTGTTTAATGGTCAAGAACTTGTTTTTGTTTTAATTGTTAGATTTACGCTACAGAGATAATGTTTCGATTGCAGAGACCACAGCTGATATTGTTAGAGTTGTTAGAGACCAGATTTTTGTCAATCTGGTGGAGATTAAATTTCAATGTGATGATGTGTGGTGCAGTCCATGTAATGATTAAGAGGCTTTCTAGAAGAGATAATTGTTTGTTGTTGTTGTGGTGGTGGTGGTGGTGGTGGTGGTGGTGGTGGTGGTGGTGGTGGTGGTGGTGGTGGTGGTGGTGGTGGTGGTGGTGGTGGTGGTGGTGGATGCCTTTTTGGTTTTATTGTCGGTATTGATCCCAACCCATCCCATTGTCATCAGCACGGGATTCAGCTTCACCATGTGCTCGCTGATATTCCAGCACGTGCATTCTCAGCTGATCCAGTCCGAACTTCAATCAGGTGGTATTCTCTCTCATAACCATATTCTTCCCTTCTTTTGGTAAATGAAATACTACTTAAGACAAAGGGGACGTAAAATGACCCCAGAGCTTGTGCCTTGATCGATAGAGCCAATTATCTCCACCAATATCCCAGGGAAGGTAATGAAAACGAACCTCGTTTCCGATCAGGAAGATTCTGAAAATATTCTCCATCAAAGAAGATGTAGTCTAATCAAATCAATTCAAACATCATCGTCTTTTGTATGAAGAATTTGGGATGGGGGGGGATCTGGACTGCTCTTACGTACACGTCACTGTTTATCAACAGCTTCGGACCACTCAAGCCAAACGAAGCAGACTGACTATGTTCTTGGTGTCGATTCTTGCTCTTGCAGCAGAATATGTTGAAGAAAGACTGTGACAGAAAATAACTTGATTTAATTTAGCTGCGCAAAACTCGTTTTATTAAAACAGACGTTTAATTTGTTGGTTGGCCATTATTCCACAAGTTTCCACGTCATTCCACGTGGAGTTCCAGAGTTCGTCTGATAGAGAAAGCAAAAAGATCTCAACATCATCCACTTTATTTATTTTCAATCCTAATGCCCACGCATAGCAGAAAGCTGAGCACGAATAAATAACCCGTGCCATATGAATAGATAAATCACACAGAAGATTATTTAGTACAAGTGTACCGTACCTTCATTGATTTCGCTCTCTGAAGAAGTCAATACCAAGCATTGCCCGGAATTAGTTTGATTTGTTTTCGCGTCTGTGATATTTATATTTGTGGCTGTTTAGTGAGTGCAGACTCTCATAGCTATCTATAATGATCCTTAAGGGCAGACCTGGGAGTACTGTGGCATGATCCAAGAGATAAGCTGTGTGATAGCGTGCAGTGTGATGTCTCTGCTAGTGGTGTGGGTGTGAGTGAGGAGAGCAATAAGACAAGCTGTGAGAATGTATTGCGACCTTTCCTCTTATGACAGCGTTTGAAATAGTTTCGTCCCCATCAACACTTCGTGTGGCACGATCCCTGCCAGTATTTGGAATCTCACTTCTCTCCGAACTTTCAAGTTCGACCTCACTTCCTTATAAGGTCCCATTCGCTCGTCCTATGACTTGCCTTCCTTGGTGGCAATTTCCTGATGGCAAATTCAGCCTTTGTTGCTTCTCGTGTCATTTTTCTATGCAGGGCATGTGTTTGACCTGAGGGAGGGTGATTGTGTGTGTGTGTGTGGGGGGGGGGGGTTGTAGAAGTGGATGGGGGTTCTACGTGGTGTGATTAGGAGGAAGGAAATGATGGTTATCTTGTGTGTGGGTGAAGAAGATGACTGTAGGAGATAGATGGGGGTGTTCTTGACACCCAATAATCCAAATAAAATCCAAATCCAATATAAAAGGGATGACTGAAAAATTGAGAAACGTTGTTGTTTTGATGACTGGGCGGGGCAAAAATGTTGTTGTTTTGGAGAGAAAAGCCTCCCCTCTTATGATTTTTCAGAGTCTACTTCCTCTCACATTTTAATAGAGATTGACTAAAGAAACAAAACTGGTGAATTCTTAGGCAAAAAAAGGAGTTCTACAACAATGGCCAAAAACGGAAAATGTACAGTTCCGAGTTTCACATCACGGCAACAACGGCAACAGGGTATGGTTAGGGCCACACCGCGTTTGTTGATAACGCTGCAACACCAAGCACCACTCCACTCCAACACCCCTCGGCTCGATGAAAGCAGGCCATTCACTTCCCTGTATTTTATAATTGGAGACATGACGATTGTGAACTTATCATTCTGGATGTTCTGGTTGTTCTCGTTCTTATCTAGGTTGATGTCATGTTCAGCCAATTCAACAATATGGACAGTCAATCCTGACAAACTCTTGCCCTCTGTTTTTGTCTTGCCTTCTCCACATGCAAAACACTTTTCTAAACTAGAATGTGATAAAATTGATGATATGCATGATCATAGCCATGATATTCTTTTCTATTGCTTCATTGTCTATCATTATCCCCGTGCAATCAAAACAATCAAATCGAATGAGGCGGTGGATCTTTTCTTTTACCACCTCAGTGGTGCACATAAGCCAGCCGTTTGGTATAAGTATGATCACTCCCCACACGTCCAAAAAGTCGCTTGGAATACGTATAATGAATTCCTTCGCAACTTTACAATGAACAACGCTCTGGCCAAGCAAGTCGATTTTAATCTCGATAAGACCTTCTGTATTGATACCCACCCCTTAGAAACAGCGGTTGTGCACCATATAAGTGATGGCCTTCGATATGTGGAAGATATTCATCATTTCCGATCGGATAATTGTCTCACTCTGAATGGTCGTGATGTATTTATTCCTTATGTGGTAGTACCTCCGGCAACCTCAAGAGATCTCATGAGTAATCACGAGTTGTTTCTTCATCGCAAGTATGTGCTCCTCGCTCCATTGCGTGAAGCTGGTGGTAATTTGGAGCCTGAACGTCTCTTCCGCACTCGACTCTATTATCACCTAAAATCACTACTTCTTGAGAAGGCTCTCATCTCGAATAACATGACACCGCCAGAGTTCGATGAAGGGATGGAAAACTCTCTATTCTGTCTGATCTTACCTGGTGATACCCCGTCAACGGCTAAAGTGTATAAGGCGATCTTCCGAGGTTGTATTCCCGTCATCTTCGTGAGCTTTCCAGCCCAGCTTCCTTTCTACCAGTTCATCGATTGGTCTTCTTTCTCGTTGATCTTCTATAAGGATGACTTGAACTATCCTGACAAGATCGATGGTATTGTGCAGACGATCTATAACATGAGTAGGAATGTGGCTGAGTTAAAGAGGATGCGTGTTTCACTGGCTAAGCATGCAGTGTTATTTGACTACAGTCGATGGGAGTGGCCGAGTGTGTATCATTTGTCACTGTTGTCATTACAGGCGATGATTTCTGACAGAAAAGATTTACTTGCTGGTGGAAAACATTTGCATTAAGCTCGTCTCTTCTATTGTACTGTGGTTTTGTTATGCCTTGTTGTATCTTTTTCGGCTGGTCATTATGAGCTTTTATAACTTTTCTACCTATCAAATTTCCTATGTTATCAAGCACATAAAGAACAGACCCTGCTAATTAATTATCGCCAATGTAATGATGTACAAGTGCGAGTTTACGTTAATGTTGTAATTCCGGTATTTCTTACTTTAACTTTTCGCGCGCTTTCCTTTGTTTCAATGTTGCTTTAAAGGTGGGGCAGGTTGACTATATGTTAATCTAATACATATGTGTTGTGTGTATCTGCAGTTTATTCAAAGCTTCTATATTTAACTGAAGCGGTGCAAAGGGGCATTGTGTGGATGGAAAGAGAGCAGCGAAAGCAACAACAGCCAGGAGCAGCAAACGGTGCAAAGGGGCGGCAAGAGTCCACACTTTAACTTAACAACAACAACTGGCACTGCTGTTGCTGCTGCTGCTGCTCCTGCCACGTTTTCCTGGACAGCAACCAGACCTCAACACACCCAGCCATTCCTCCTTTTCAGCTTTGAATTGCAATGACAATGACCTTGCCATTCTGGATGTTCTTCTTGCACTTGTTATTATCATGGTTGATGACATGCTCAGCCAATTCAACAATATGGACAGTCGATTTTGATAAAATCTTGCCCACTGTTTTTGTCGTACCTTCTCCACATGCAAAACACTTTTCTAAAACCGATTGTAGAAAATTTGTCGACATTCGCGATCATAGTCAAGATATTCTTTTCTATTGCTTCATTGTCTATCATTATCCCCGTGCAATCAAAACAATCAAATCGAATGAGGTGGTGGATCTTTTCTTTTACCACGTCAGTGGTTCATCTGAGTATCCACCAGTTTGGAACAATTATGATCACTCGTTGCACGACTTCACAGTGACCAACCCCCTTGCCAAGAAAGCCGATTTTAATCTTGATAAGACCTTCTGTGTATACACTCATCCCTTAATGCCGACGGCCATGCACCATATTGGAGGGCTTCGATATGTGAAAGATATTCATCATTTCCGATCGGATTATATACTTACTCCGAATGGTCGTGATGTATTTATTCCTTATGTGGAAGTACCTCCTGCAACCTCAGGGAAAATCATGAGTAATCACGAGTTGTTTCTTCATCGCAAGTATGTGATCATGCACGCATCCTCCGGCAAATCTGATGGTAAATCTGAGGCTTACCGTCTCTACAGCACTCAGCTCCATTCTCACCTAAAATCACTATTTCTTGAGAAGGCTCTCATCTCGAATAACTTGAAATCGCCAGAGTTCGATGAAGGTTTGGAAAACTCTCTATTCTGTCTGATCTTACCTGGTGATACCCCGTCAACGGCTAAAGTGTATAAGGCGATCTTCCGAGGTTGTATCCCCGTCATCTTCGTGAGCTTTCCAGCCCAGCTTCCTTTCTACCAGTTCATCGATTGGTCTTCTTTCTCGTTGATCTTCTACAAGGATGACATTAACCATCCTCGTAAGATCGATGGTATTGTGCAGACGATCTATAACATGAGTAGGAATGTGGCTGAGTTAAAGAGGATGCATGTTTCACTGGCTAAACATGCAGTGTTATTTGACTACAGTCGATGGGAGTGGCCTAGTGTGTATCATTTGTCACTGTTGTCATTACAGGCGATGATTTCTGACGGAAAGGACTTACTTTTGTCATCTTTAAGTCGCCATCAAAATCGTCTCTTCTATTGAGTTGTCTTAACTTTATTTTAGTATGTCTTCTTTTTATGTTTTGATCTATTTATAAGCTTTTAGGTTCCATTGTTGGTTTAAACATACCAACCTTTCATATCTCCTATTGGCTTAAGCAGATGTTGAACATACACTTTGTTGTTAACGATCACTGATGTAAAGATCTACTGTATAATTTTACAACCAGTGTAATATTTCGTACTATTGCTTACTTCTTGCTTTCCTTTCTTTTAATTCTTGTTTCAAAGTTGCAGCACGTTGACTTCATTTCTTTCATTTGGCTGGATCTAATGTAGTATCTACTACAGTCCAATCAGAGCTTATAAGCTCAGTTAAGCAGGTGTGCGACTCAAGACTCCTCGATGTTCAACATCACGCACTATAACAGGCTTATAGTCGAATTGGGACGAGATGCCTTCATTACCTGTTGCAGCAAGCCATTCCCATTTCCACAGACAATAAACCTTGTGATAGACGGGCCAATAATGACTGGAAGCATAACAGTTTTCAACTCGCTCAGTTTTAGAAACTGGCCAGGGATATTGTTTCCACTATTGTGAAGTTCATCTCATAATACACATTGACTTACTGCAAACGAAGAAAGCTAACAGGAAAAGAGTCTGGGTGCAAGATGCATTAGCCACTGGATCGTGACTCAAATTATGCTTCGAAATAACGATATACTGACGTAAAGCAGTATTTCATTCACCAAAAAGAAGAGGAGAGTATGGCGTAGAGATGAAATCATCCATTCCTTGAGTGCTTTTCACCTTGCAGAATCGGCTATGATATGCAAACCGTAGTCATTAAAGCTTGGGCACGCACCAGCAAAGTTCTACGTAGCTCCATGGTTAAAGGGGAATCAATTTCTCCTAAATTAAGACAAAGAGAACGCAAAATGACCCCAGCTGATATCTCGATCAAAAGAATCAATTAGTCTAGTCATATTACACCAATATCTCGAGGAAGACAAAGAGAATGAACCTCGTTCCGATTAACGAGATTCTCCATCAAAGCAGATGAAATCAAATTAATACAAATCCGATTCAAAAATTGATGCATAATAAATTTGCATCAAAAGTTATCGACAAAAAGCACTTCCAGATTTGGGCACGAAATTCCACCGCCCGTGGAAAAACAAAATGAAACGCCTTTGAGGTTTTTCTATCACGAGATACGACTTTCAACTCAATTTATATTACTTCTGGCTGATAAGCAAAGAAAATTATGATCTGTTTGCTTTCATTATTTCTTATCTAGGCTTCCTACTTTGTGAAGAGAGAGAAGAAACAATGCGATGTGGTCAAGATTGGGGTGGGAGGAAGTGAAGAAGGTGGAGAGGGTGAGATAAAGTCTCCATCTTCCTCGTCATCTTCCTGTTTGCCTTGTTCCCCTTCTTCTTGTTCATGATGATGTGAATGGTTTTTATATAATCACTTGCTGAGCTACAACTAGTTTCCTCTTTTGAAGGAGTGGCAAGAAGACTTGAGGCAATGGCATCAAAGTGAGTGGCTGCCATGTGTGGCTGCTGTTGATGGAACGGGCGGAAATTGAAGAGGTGGTACGAACTGGCAGTGTGGAGGTCCTTCTATTGAAAGCCGCATCAGACAGGAACGTGGGAAAAGGAGGAGGGGGGGATCTATGAACATCTTGGAGGCAGGCAGATTGTTGCTTGAGGTCCGAGTGTTTGCTAATGTATGGATCGGTGTTATCTTATCTGTCTATTTTGATCGGCTTCAGCATCGCTTTGAAGACTTCTTTCCTTCTTGCCACTAAATCTATTACACAGCGGCTTGCCAACACTTCTTTTCTTTGTTGCAGTCTGTCATTGTTCTTGGAATTTGGCGATGTCTCAACCTAGATTAGAGAGTCCAGTAACTGGCGAAGTTGTCTATTTTCTGGAGTTGAACTAACTAAATAGACCACCAGAAAAGAAGACCATGGGCTTTGCTGTGTTTTGTTGCTTGTCTCCGGGCCCAAAAGTTAATGTGCAAATAACGATAACCATATAGGAAAATGTGATTTTATTCACATTCGAAGTGTTCCCATGAGGTGGAAATAGTCATCAATCTCTGCAGCAGCAGTACCTCTTATTAGTACGTCTCTTTAATTACAGTTAAATTCTGCAAATCGGCTTAATTAAAACTCAAGCATTCATTTTCTACGGGTATCCTAATAGACTGTATGCAGGAAATAAGATACAACGTAAGAAACTATATTTCAGACAGACAGCAAAACTATTTGCACACATCTACTACTCTGGACCATAGCGCATATAATTACTCTGCTACTCTGGATAGATTACACATTCACATTGAGTAGAATAGAGAAAAGCCTTCAATAAAAGCTCCACCACGACGTTTTGCTCTGTTTTTCGCTTTTGTCTCGCGGACTTGCTCCATTCATTCGCCTTGGTAAAAGTGCGCATCATGATCAAAGAAAGACATGTGCAATTAGCAACGGAAGGGAGATTCTCATCTGTCTATATATCAACTTACTTGGCATCTGAAAGAGAAAGGGTTTTTCCTCGTTGCATGACATACAAATGATATCTTGGAATCTTCTCGATGATATCCTTTTTTTGAAAACCTAAGGCTTGCATGATCACTGTATTGGTCACCTTGTAATACGTACCATTCAGCGAATAGAATAAATGACTCCAGCCGTTGGCCCGAAACAATATGTTGCTGGGCAAGACCAGCATCTGATACAGCAGAGTGGCGGGCTGGCCGTACCAATCCAATGTTCGAGTGTGAATAGCCATATCTTTACATATACGAGAGTGACGTTTATAGGTAGATTCTAAGCCTTCCCAGAAATAGGAGCTATTATTCACAAACTCTGAAAGTCCACATATCTTCTCATCAGACTTCGAACGATTGTTGAATGGGCGAGGGCAAACAGAGGTAGCATTTGGTAAATCAAAATAGGCTATAATATATCTCTTGTCAACAGATGATCGCATGCAATCTGCAGGACGGTACACAGGCAACGAACCTATCCATGCTTCAGCAAAGAATCGCCCAGTACCAATGCACCAATTATCATAAAACACGAAATCCTTTGGAGTGATGATGGTAGTAGAATTTTTGAGATGGGCAGGAACAGGGATTTTGAGTTTCTTGTAGGTATTGATCAAGAAAGTGGCATTCTTCCAGACCGCAGACGCGAACTCCTTTGGAGAGATGGTAGTAGAATTGGTGAGATGGGCAGGAAGAGGTATTTTGAGTTGCTTATGGGTGTTGATCAAGAAAGTGACATTTTTCCAGACCACAGCGGGGTCAATCAATTTGTTGATATGATTGCAAGTTGACCACCAGAAGTTGCCAGAGTAATGGAGAAATGGGAGAGGGGCAAAGCGCATACCACAGGTGTCATAGTCATCGAGTACGGAAAGGCAGTCAGGTGATAGCACAAAACAGTCGAGTAACTGGCGAACTTTTTCATTTTCTGGAGTTGGGTGAAAGCTGCCCTTATTATGGAAATAGAGAATCTTCACGTCGCTACCAGAGCCAGCACCAGATGAAGAAGATTGCTTGTCATGTTCTTGGCAATAGTCGTAGACCAACTTTAAGGTCTGTACCTCATTGCCATGCCTGCCGTGATTCTTGTAGAGAGAATATTTACTGCCTGAGAAAGAGACATTTCGATTCGCGGAACCTACGACAGTGTAATAGATATGATCGAGATGGTCATAGAGACCACTGTCATTGATGACCTTAGCTTGTGCATGCACAATGCTATTAAAATGAGTGCCACTTGTGAAGATGTGCCAGAATGCAATGGCCTTGCCCCAACATAGTAATGGAAATGTTAAGAAAATTAGGAAAGCAACGATCCAAGCCGCCATGTAGATCTGCTTGAAATCCGGGCGCAAGTCTGAAGTCCGGCAAGCGCCAAATTGCAAGTTCGTGGTTCTCCAATATGCGCGGGATTTGAAACCCAAAGTTAACTTAACAAATGATTAACTTAAGATGAGGAGCCAGGGAGGGGAGGCAGTGGTCATGGAGATGATGAATGAAGAAGGAAAGGAAAGTGTGGAAAAAGAGGAGGAGACGTGGACGATTGTAACATCCATAAAGAAATGGAAGTGACTACCTTGAGCGTTTACTCCTTAGGTTAAATTTTGGAAAACAATCGATCCAGCAGCAGCAGCAAGCATCGACAACCTGATCAAGACGATCTCTTCTTCTCCCCTTCCATCAAATCCATGCAGGAGGTGCTGGCTGACTTGAAACAATGCAAAGGTCAATTAACCAAGTCACATTATTTTCAAGCTTTCCTGAAAGTCTTTTCTGTACCTTGTGAAGAGAGAGAAGAAACAATGCGATGCGATCAAGATTGGGGTGGGAGGAAGTGAAGAAGGTGGAGAGGGTGAGATAAAGTCTCCATCTTCCTCGTCATCTTCCTGTTTGCCTTGTTCCCCTTCCTCTTGTTCTTGATGATATGAGTGGTAGTTGTATAATGACTTGATGAGCTACTACTAGTTTCCTGTTTTGAAGGAGTGGCAAGAAGACTTGCGCGAAGCTACAGATGTTATCCACGTCATTGTTTTAGCATTATGGATCATCAGTCATTGTTAGAAGAAAGGATTGGTGTGGCTCCCCTAAATATCGAGATGTGCCTTTCAAATTGCACATAAGACGTGCGCACCCAAAAGGCAACGAAAAGCGCAAAGATCTCATGGAAAATTGCGTGGAAGCCGTCAAAATGCAATTCTACCCGATTGGCTGACCACACTAGTCAGTGACTATGTTCCAATTGCAGGATGCATAAAGTGTCTTAGGTGTGGTCATTTTGAGGGCTTTTGGCTATCTACTCTTTTAACGATAGAAAGGCTTTCTAGAACAGACAATTGTTAGATTTACCTTTCCATTCTTGTTAGGCTACAGATCTTTTCCGTTATTGTGATGGTGGATGCCTTTTTGCTTTTATTGTTGGTTGACAATTTGACAATTAATTAGCCTTGAAAAGAGATTTCTTTCTATTCCACTTTTGGTAACCAACAAAGCAAAAGTGTTATTCAATCAAACTGTAAACTATCAAAACATCAGATTGTCATAGTAAGGTTATGATTGTGGGTCGAGATCCTCTTAGACTTGTTTGGTGTTTATTGACTTGTTCTTGCTGAGAACTTGATTGGAGGGGTCAGTGGTGGACAGCGGAGTGACGCAGTGCAGCTGGTGCTGCTGCTCCTTCACGCACTTCGCCACACCCCGCCACGCACCGAACCAACACCACAACAGAGGACGGACATCAACAACAAACCAGTGCCACACCTCAATTGGCCTGCTGTGACCGACAGATGAAGCTGACTTTGCTCTTTGTTTCGATTCTTCATCTTGTGGTAGGATGTGTTGGGAAAAAGACTCTGTGGTTTATGGCCACCGAAAATACCCATGCTTCATACCTTGCCTATATTAAAGCTGCCCTGGCCTCTGTGTTACTGTGGCATTCTCATCAGCTCTACCCTGTCCTTATCTTGAGTGGAGGTGGTCAACATGCTGCTCTACCCGAGTTGCTGACCAAACTGGCCGAAGCTGGCAAGATCCTCATTCTCCATCGTAACTTGACATTTGTTGATCAAGAGGTCATCAACAAGTATCCCATTCTCAATCATCCCGCTTTCCTTCGTTTGGAAATTCCTACAATAGTGCCCGAGTTGGCTAAGACACTTCCTCGTTCTCTGAAGTCCAATATAGACTTCGACTATGCTCTTTACACCGATTGTGACGTCTTATTCTACCCCTCCTTCAACATAAATGAGTTACCAAAGCCCAAAGTGCTCTCATTAGGAGGAGAGCACACGAAAGACGAAATGGCTAATTCTGGTGTGCTTTACATGAATATAAAAGCTATGAAGGAGCATATGGCTGGTTTCGTCAAGCACGGGAAGAAGGCTAACTTCACGTTCACACGCGAGGCTTGGGAACAGAACTATATACTTTCTTATTTCAGAGACAAGCTTAAAGTCACTCAACTTCTCCCTGCAACTTACAATTGGAAGGCTTATTGGGGGGATTCCAACAAAACTGCAATTCTGCATTTCCATGGCCCAAAGCCAGGTGCGTTTGCAGAATGTTTTGCATTCATGGACAACGATGGGTGTGATAGTCCAAGTATGCTGAAATGTATGACTGGACCTGGTGCTTACTTGAATATCTGCCATTTCGCCAGAGACAAAGGCAAAGTCCCTTTTCATGTTATGTCACTCTCATATGCAAATGCGTTGAAATTCTTTTATCGGATGATCACCTTAGATTTGACTGACAAAGGTCATGAGCACCTTGCCATGACGCAGAGATAAAGTTCCAATTGCAGATATTGTGGATGATATCCATAGAACGTATTCTATTTGATCATTGCGAGGCTATAAGAGCATTCTCCTGTATTAATTGTTAGATAATCGCGGCCTTGCAGTAATTGATGTACTTGTTGCTTCGTTCAACATTTACCTTTGAAGACGAGCTCCCTCCTTCTCCATTTTTACCCAATGAGCAGCCTCATCATTTTTGAGGTTAGTTTCAGATGTAATGTTCCGGATTTGCAGATACCATGGTTGATATGGTTAGAGTGTAGTTCTGTAGTGTGGTACATTCCATTTTATGATAGAAAGGCTTTCTAGAACAGACAATTGTTAGATTTACCTTTCCACTCTTGTTAGGCTACAGATCTTTTCCGTTATTGTGATGGTGGATGCCTTTTTGCTTTTATTGTTGGTTGACAATTTGACAATTAATTAGCCTTGAAAAGAGATTTCTTTCTATTCCACTTTTGGTAACCAACAAAGCAAAAGTGTTATTCAATCAAACTGTAAACTATCAAAACATCAGATTGTCATAGTAAGGTTATGATTGTGGGTCGAGATCCTCTTAGACTTGTTTGGTGTTTATTGACTTGTTCTTGCTGAGAACTTGATTGGAGGGGTCAGTGGTGGACAGCAGTGCAGCTGGTGCTGCTGCTCCTTCACGCACTTCCTTGATTCCTTTGGACTTCGCCACACCCCGCCACCCACCAAACCAACACCATAACAGAGGACAAACACCAATTGGCCTGCTGTGATCGACAGATGAAGCCGACTTTGCTCTTTGTTTTGATTCTTCATCTTGTGGTGGGATGTGTTGGGAAAAAGACTCTGTGGTTTATGGCCACCGAAAATACCCATGCTTCATACCTTGCCTATATTAAAGCTGCCCTGGCCTCTGTGTTACTGTGGCATTCTCATCAGCTCTACCCTGTCCTTATCTTGAGTGGAGGTGGTCAACATGCTGCTCTACCCGAGTTGCTGACCAAACTGGCCGAAGCTGGCAAGATCCTCATTCTCCATCGTAACTTGACATTTGTTGATCAAGAGGTCATCAACAAGTATCCCATTCTCAATCATCCCGCTTTCCTTCGTTTGGAAATTCCTACAATAGTGCCCGAGTTGGCTAAGACACTTCCTCGTTCTCTGAAGTCCAATATAGACTTCGACTATGCTCTTTACACCGATTGTGACGTCTTATTCTACCCCTCCTTCAACATAAATGAGTTACCAAAGCCCAAAGTGCTCTCATTAGGAGGAGAGCACACGAAAGACGAAATGGCTAATTCTGGTGTGCTTTACATGAATATAAAAGCTATGAAGGAGCATATGGCTGGTTTCGTCAAGCACGGGAAGAAGGCTAACTTCACGTTCACACGCGAGGCTTGGGAACAGAACTATATACTTTCTTATTTCAGAGACAAGCTTAAAGTCACTCAACTTCTCCCTGCAACTTACAATTGGAAGGCTTATTGGGGGGATTCCAACAAAACTGCAATTCTGCATTTCCATGGCCCAAAGCCAGGTGCGTTTGCAGAATGTTTTGCATTCATGGACAACGATGGGTGTGATAGTCCAAGTATGCTGAAATGTATGACTGGACCTGGTGCTTACTTGAATATCTGCCATTTCGCCAGAGACAAAGGCAAAGTCCCTTTTCATGTTATGTCACTCTCATATGCAAATGCGTTGAAATTCTTTTATCGGATGATCACCTTAGATTTGACTGACAAAGGTCATGAGCACCTTGCCATGACGCAGAGATAAAGTTCCAATTGCAGATATTGTGGATGATATCCATAGAACGTATTCTATTTGATCATTGCGAGGCTATAAGAGCATTCTCCTGTATTAATTGTTAGATAATCGCGGCCTTGCAGTAATTGATGTACTTGTTGCTTCGTTTAACATTTACCTTTGAAGACGAGCTCCCTCCTTCTCCATTTTCATTTGAAAGCTCTCCAAAGGAAAGCTCTTCATTTGCGATAAGATAAGGTTCCGAATTTGCAGATACCGTAGTTGATATGGTTAGAGTGTAGTTCTGTCAATCTCGTGGAGATTCCATTTTCAATGCAATGCGTGACACATTGCATTGACGGATTCTTTAACGATTGAGAGGCTTTCAAGAAGAGGATGCATGTTAATGTTATACTAGTATGTGTTGCTGTTTTGATATTTTTGTTGCATTTGACAAATTGTCTTGAAAAGAGACCACCTTCTGTTCCAATCAAATTTTCAATTACTATTACTACTAACAAAATTTTCAACTATCGAATTGTCAAATAAAAATAGTAAATTGTCAACCATAACTATCGAATATTAAGGTTATCTTCAGGGTGTTTATTGACGCCCGACAACTCCACAATGCCAGGAATGCGGTGCAGGTGGTGCTCCTGTTCCTGTTGCGCGGGCTTCACCACACCGCAACCGCGTTGTGAGCCAGCCAACACCGCAACAGGTCCAACATCAACAACCAACAACCAACAACCAACAACCGAACCGCCACACCCCAAATAACCTGCTGCTGTGACTGGCAGGTATGAAGCTGACTTTGCTCTTTGTTTTGATTCTTCATCTTGTAGCTGGATGTGTTGGGAAAAAGACTCTGTGGTTTATGGCCACGGGAATTCCTCATGCTTTTCATCTTACTTACATTAAAGCTGTGCTAAACTCTGTGCTGCCGCGGCATTCTGATCAGCTCTACCCTGTCCTTATGCTGGGTGGAGGAAGAACCCATCAAAATGTGACTCTACCCGATTGGCTGACCAAACTAACGAAATCTGGCAAGATACTCATTGTCCATCGTAACTTGACATTTGTGGATCAAGAGGTCATCAACAAGTATCCCATTCTGAATCATCCCGCTTTCCTTCGTTTGGAAATTCCTACAATAGTGCCCGAGTTGGCTCAAACACTTCCTTCTTCTCTGAGGTCCAATATAGACTTCGACTATGCTCTTTACACAGATTGTGACGTCTTATTCTACCCTTCCTTCAACTTGAATGAGTTACCAAAGCCCAAAGTGATCTCATTAGGAGGAGAGATGACAAAAGTGGATATGGCAAATTCTGGTGTGCTTTACATGAATATTAAGGCCATGGGGAAGCATATGGAAGGTTTCATCAAACACGGGAAGAAAGGAAACTTTACATTTGAGGCATATGATCCGGGCTATATTATTTCTTATTTCAGAGACAAGGTTCACGTGGCTGAACGTCTCCCTGCAACTTACAATTGGAAGCCCTATTGGGGGGACTCCAACAAAACTGCAATTCTGCATTTCCATGGCCCAAAGCCAGGTCTGTCAGCAGATTGTTTTGCATTCATGGACAACGATGGTTGTGATAGTTTAAGTATGGTGAAGTGTGTGGGTGGAGCTAAAGCTTACTTGAATATCTGCAAGTTCGCCAGAGACAAAGGCAAAGTCCCTGTTCATGATATGTCACTCTCATATACTAATGCGTTGAAATTCTTTTATCGCATGATCAACTTGGAGTAGGCTGATAAATCCCGTGGCTGATAGATAACGTTCCAATTGCAGATATTGCTGATGATATGCATAATAGAGTGCATTCTGTTTTGATCATTTTGACGGTCTCTAGAACATACTATTGTGTTAATTATTAGATTTACGCTACTGGTCTCGTAATTTTGTTATTGCTGTAATTAATTTACTGGTTGTTTTGGTTAACACTTGCCTTGGTAAAAGGTTTCCATTTTTACCAAATAGGAAACAACCTCACTTTTGTGATATTAGGTTTGAAAATAATGTTCCAACTGCAGATATCGTAGCCAATATGGGTAGAGTGCCGTTCTAGCTAATATGGTAATTTGATTTTAGGGGCTTGAGAGGATTGAGAGGCTTTCTATTTAGAAAATAAGAATTTGACTCTGCAATTTGGAGCACTGACCAAATCTCTGGAACTGCGCACTTTGGTGGTCTCACTTGAAGCAACGTATTCTGATGTTTAAATCAGCTTTCTACTTACGTGTGTAAGCGGCGCTATAATTTAGCCTTATCAAATATTGAACTCTCCAAAGGAGCGTTCATTACTGTCAACCTCTTCTACTAGCTATAGCAACTGTCGTCAACTGCTTCTTAGTTGTTCCATATCCGCAAATGAACGCAACCAACTATTATTATCAATAATTTAAGGTGTCCAATAATTTAAGTTATAAGTCTTCTTTATTGCTGTGGAATTCTCTGTCAAGCCTGTTCTATTGTGTGATATTGAACAGTGAAGCACAACTGCTTTAATTGAGTATAGCAGCTCTGAATGATACACATTACGGATTAGATCTACCCAAATGGAAGAAATCGATCTGCTGCATCTACGAAAAGTGGAGCAAGAGGAAAGTTATAGTGTGAAATATTATAGCGACAATTAGATCATTACATGAGCGATCAATAATTACTAGGCATCTGCTTAAGCAAGTATGAGGTGTGGATATGTTAAAACAAATGAGTAAAAGAAGTTAGAAAATGTTACTGATGATTTTCAGTTAGTTGAATGTTGTTCTTGCATGGATAGCAATGAATGCGAGTAGAAAACTGATTTAAACATCAGAATACTTTGCTTCAAGTGAGACCACCAAATCGCGCAGTTCCAGAGATTTGCTCAGTGCTCGAAATCGCTGAGTCAAATTCTTATAGTATGAACTTTCAAACCCTGATGGGTCTGTTATATAGATATAGTATTCAAGGACCTTGTGAGCACTTACAACGCCGCGATTTACTACGAGAGCAAGCTTAGCAATTTGTTGTTGCACCGTATCGCTTGGCGATATAAAACCGTGTGACAAGAGTGCCTTCTTAGAATTTTCAATATCCCCTTGCATGCAACCATAGTGGCCGTGTAGAATAGACAGGCCTGGCACATTTCGATAACAGGGCTTTCCAGGAGAACAAGATGCTCCAGGAGCAAGAACATTATCAAACTCAGAATGGAAATTTCCATTGTGGCCGCCCAAATCAATCGCCAACAACGAAGCTGTCGGATGAACAGTCTTATATGACGTGGGAACGAAACATGAATGAGAGAGTGAGACAAAGATAGGTCCACGATCGCGAACTGAGGGATCTTCACATAATGCTCTCTCTGGTATAGTCCTAGAGACAAAATTTATTTTCGCCATGACGCCATCATAGATGACTGCACTTAGGTTGTCCAGAACATTGTCAAACGAAATCTTCTGTTTCTCTTGATCATAATGAACCAAGAACTCATCAGTGTCCACCTTGATAATATAATCATAACGAAACACAAGCTCCTTAGTGGCGAGATCGGTTATCTCCTTCTCTAGAAAGTTCAGATTCGCATTTGTCTCGAAGAGATTCAATCCTTTCTTGTCTCGCATGGCGTGGAGGAAGTTGATGCACCGACGATCATTACTACCGTCGAACACATACAAGTTCTTGAAGCCGAACTTGTCACCATGATAGAGCACCCAGTGCTTTATCAGGGGCCATTCATCCTTCGTCATCATAGTGAAGGCCACCACAGACAATCCTCCATGAGACTTCTTCCCCTCATAAAGTCCCTTGCTCACCCAATGGTCATAGGCAGAGACATTTTGAGTGATGACACTCTTACCATAGTTAGCCATATAGAACTTTTCATCGAAGAGTTCAAATCTGCGATTGTGAGGATTGGCAAAATAACGATAAGGACGAGAGAAGTGCTGATCATGACTTTGATTCTGATTCAACAATTTTGATTTTTCTTTTGATTGACGATCTGTTACTATCTTTAAATCTGCTTCAACTCGAAGAAAGAACAAGAAGAGGAGGTAAACAAACTTCATGTCAAGACTCTAGCTTGGAACGGTCAAAATAAAAGAATTGTTCATCATAGTTGTGGAACGGCAGCACCACAGTTGGCAGTTAGCGGTTAACTTAACCAAGTACACTCGTTAGAATTTTCGGTTTCGGTTTCGGTTTCGGTTTCGGTTTTCGGAGCCTGTAGAATGGCCGTTATAGCTCGCTTTTTACGACTTTTCTCTCATGAACATCTCCAAACGAAAAGGCCATTTATGCTGCTAAAAACAGACTTTTGCATTCTTTTCGTGTTCGTTTTGCATTGCACGGCAGTTTGGCCCGGCAAGTCACCCCTGTAACGTTTTTTTCGTTTTCGTTGGGAAAAAGTCTGTTTTTTGGAAGCATAAACGGTCTTTTCGGGATGGTCATCAGCAGACT